>CAUYSK010006763.1:0-101129 GCA_963575035.1 Avahi laniger | reverse complement strand
TCTGCACTCGAACATTTATGGCAGCACAATTCACAGTTGCAAAGATGTGGAAACAACCCAAGTGCCCATCAATACATGAGTGGATTAATAAAATGTGGTATATGTATACCATGGAGTTCTACTCAACTACAAAAAAACAATGGTGGTCTAGCACCTCTTATATTATCCTGGATAGAGCTGGAGCCCATCTTTCGAAGTGAAGTATCACAAGAATGGAAAAACAAGCACCGCATGTACTCGCCATCAAATTGGCACAAATTGATCAACACTAAAGTGCTCACATTGAAGTAATATTCATCAGGTGCCGGTCAGGTGGATGGGGGGGTGGGTAAACTCACAACTAATGAGTGTGGAGCACACTGTATGGGGGATGGGCACACTTATAGCTGTGGCTTGGGCAATGCAAAGGCATTATATGTAATCAAAATATTTGTACCCCCATAATATACTGAAATTAAAAATAAATAAATAAACAATTACATGAATAAATAAATAAAAATTTGTCTATTGCCTTTCACCTCAGGAAGCAATTTGTGCACGTCTACCTTATAAGGAGTTGTTAAATATGTAAAGGTATTATGATGCTTTGTATTCATTGGTCAAATACCATTAAGTGCCACCATCTAAATCTGACTTCTCAGAGCTGGGGAGCCTATTATTTCTATTATTTTAGTATGCAAATAGGCTGCATCATCCCAAACCCACTTGTTTGCTGAATACCCAGATGTATCATACAAAGTACGATAGGGTGGGAGCAGAAGGACGAGCAGGACTTTTTGAAGCAAGTGAAGAGAGGGAGACATGAAGAGGTTGGAAATACCTGTTTCTGCTGTTGTAACCATTACTCCTTCCTTTCAGTAGCTGTTTTCACATAGAGGTATCCTGGTTGCTGGTGGCAACCCTCTTTTGCGACACAGGGATGGCACACAGCGCATCTTCCCTCAGTGGTCCCCTGGGCACAACACCAGATTGCCATGCATATTGATTTCTTTCTCATCCCATCGAGACATCACAGCTGCCCCCTCAGAGCGTGGGTGGAGGCGAAACCTCACTCCTGAGCAGGACAAATGTATGTTCACAGCGCTGCTCTTGGAACAGCTCCCATGCTGCTCTGAGCTTTTTCCATTTGCTCCTTCTGGGGTTGAGAAAATGAAAGCAAAGACCTCAGACGACCTTAGATAGATCTGAAGAATAAGAAATAAAGTAGCTGGGCTAAAACCAGTCCAAGAATTTCTCTTTGCACTCTCCTGCTCTGAAACTATAGCTGTGGAAGACAACGGCTGAGAAAAAGAAAATTGAATTCAGCCTTAAGGTTTAAAGGAAGGGGGTGCATGTGAATTTAAGTAGTAAATTACTATGATCTCTTTTATGATGTGATTAAATTATCCAGACCTGTTTACATGATTAGTGTTCTAACACATGAGGTCGGGGTTTTGTAGTTACATGCTTGGCACACATGTGGTCTGGTATTTCTGCCCACAACTAGCTCTGTATGTATTTGAAGATCAAAAGCAGGAGCACAGGCAGGGAATACAGTGACAAACGATACTGATCGGACAAATATTTTAGCATTTCCAGAGCTACAAAGTCACAATGATGCTTGGACCTTAGACCATAGATCTAATATTCAGAAATTATGTTTGGGCATTTTTACTGTGATTAGAAGGGATCTTGACAGACTACCTAATTCTTCCTCTCACTCTGTTCTCATGAGAAGCCCCAAGCATAGCAGGAAGATTCTTCATCAAACACCACTCCCTTTGCTCACCTTGGGCTTGGGCTTTGACCTGTTGATAAACCAACAGCCTCACACACGAGTGAGGTAAATGACTACCTGTTGGGGTTTCAAAGACAGCTTGCCTGTATTTCCTCCACTGGACATTTCATCTGCACACAGATGCAAAAGCGTACACACGTAAAGGCACATGAAGGCAGTCTGACTAGGCTGTTGGTGAATGAAATCCCTGTGGTAATAGACAACTTTATTTTGTAATTAAGGCATTTGTTTTTATTTTCAGTCTGTTAGAATTGGTAGAGAATATTTCACTTTAGCACCAGGATGTCAGTAAGACCACAGGGTAGGGTGAGAAGGTTTTTACAGCCACCAGCATAGTGTCTGAAAAGGATTTACTTTCTCCACTGCCTGCTCCACAACCATGAAATTAAATAAATGATTATTTACATGTTTGTTTTCACAAAGATAATGAACTGTTCACTGGCTACTGACATATCCCTTTAATTCTAAGGCTTAACCTCCAAATACTCCAGAGAGAAATAATGTAAGTTTACATGGACTGGCCCAAGAATTTGCATGAGAATAGTTTTTACAGAAAGAAGGCCCTAGAATTATTACGGAATGGAGAGAAAATGTGGCCAAAAAGATAAAAGTTGCCTCTCTCCCAGTTTTGTAGGATATATCCAGTAACTATGATTAAGTCACATAGCCTGATTTGGTTTATGTCATTTTAATAAAATATGCCGGCTTGTGAGGATTATGGGGCATCTTTGATGTCTAAGTATTCATTTTTCCTTGACTTTATGTCCTTTAAATTAATTTTGTCCAAAGCAAACACTGGAACATTCGTTGATTTCACTTAAAATTTTAAAAGCAATCCAGTTTAAGGTTTATGGGAATGTATGTTCTGAAATACCTTCTGAAATTCTATCAAATGCCTTGTAGGGATAGTTTTTAAGTCACGCTCTCAGATTTTGGTATTACATCCCCTTGTTGAAATTTTTCTTCAGCAAGTGTCATCTGTAACAGAAGCTAATATTATGCTTTGTCAATTATCCCCCACCCCTCTTCTCTTTGAGCTTCTGTAATTACGAGTCAAGGAAGAGTAATGCAAGGAAAGAAAATGTATTCTGTGTAATACTTAACAAAACCCCTTTTAAGGAAAGTTTGCTAAATATAAGGTATTCAGAGGAGATTGGTCATTTTGTTCAGAGCTACTTTTCCTATTCTCCAATCTTGTGCTCAATTTACCTGTGGATGCTTACAAAAACTAACACAAAGTATACTCCCAAAGTTAGCTAAGAACTTACAGGCTTAACTACAAAAGATGGGGATTTTCTTAATAAGACACTTCCCATTTAAGCAATAAGGGCACACAGGAAAAACAAAACAAAACAAAATCCATTGAATATCTTAAAACCGTGAATTGACCTTAAGGCTTTGGGCTTTCCCTTTGCCAAGTTTATTCAAACACTCTGGTGAAATAAATATAGTCAAGAAAGAAAGATTAATTAACTTGTTGGGAGTGAGAAAACAAAGGTTAAAATGCTTGGTGCTAAGTTTTTGTTCTTTGTTTTAAAATTCATGGAGGCTCTAAATTCTTTCACAGTCTATAAATAAACCTAGTAAAGAATGCCAAGGGTAGAAATGGATTTCTCTACATGGGTGCTGGATGGCATTTGATCTCCTTAAATATACAATGATCTCACACCTCTTTCAAAGGTATATCTAATTCTGTTCATCTTTGCATGTGTGTCTCAAGAAAATGGCCAGTAAGTCTCGAACTCCAAGACCCCAAAAGCAACTACAGCAACAACAAAAATAAATAAATGGGACCTAATCAAATTAAAAAGCTTCTGCACAGCCAGAGTGATTTGAATCTCAGGAACTTTATCATTCATTGTAGACTCCACCACACTGTCAGGCCTTTTAACAATCTTTTTCTTTTTTTTAAATGGCTTTGTTTGTTTGTTTGGTCAATAGCAGGTTTACAAGTAGAATTTTACATTTAGCATCAAGTAGAGTGGAATTGCAACCTTATTACTATTTATAAAACTCCAGAAGATTTGGCAAATATTTTTGCCTATTGCATTTTTGTAAGTATTTATTTTGGGAAGAACCTACAAATTTAACTTTCTTTTCATGGTGCCTTTCTTGTCTTATTTCTGTCTAAAGAAAACTGATATGAAATGAACTGGAAACTCTAGCATTCTCTTTGTTCTTTTTTAACTCTGTTATTAAAACAATGTGGAAAGAACACTCAACTTGGACTCATAAGCTCCGGATTCCAGTTTCCAATCAACTATATTTTCTCATCTGTGAAACAGAGATAATAATAATGCCAATTGCATAAAGTTGTTCTGACGATTAAATGAGATCATCCACATAAAACGTTTTGTGCAAGGTCTGGCGAATAACAAGTGTTTATTAAATTATAATGATGGTGGTGGTGATGACAATGATGATGATAGCAGTAGTGGATGCTAAATTATTTAATATATCTGAATACTTGCTATTCTATCTCAATCACAGGATTGGAGGTTATGTAAAAATGAGAAAAACATGTGAAAGCACTTTACAAACTACTTAATTCTAATGTACAACATTAATAATGGTAATGATGGAAGTGGTAAGTAGTGGTAAGTGTTAATGTTGTATATGGATTTAACTCCTAATCCAAATAGTACTCAGTTCTGTTCTGAACACACTATGTTTTCTTTTTCTTTGTTTCCTTGCTTGGACTATCAAGAGTTATAACCGGCAATGGAGTTTAAATGAGCCAGCAAAGAACTCATCAAATGGTTTATTTCCCTAACCTTGTTTTATTAATTTCAAAACATGAAATGTTCACTCCACATTTCACATGCTCTTTTACCTGTAGTGTCAGTAATGCCAAGAAAGTTGTTGATTTAACTTTACATTTGTGAAAAGTAACACTTAGTCGGCAAACAAATACTCCTGAACTGAAGGAGATAAGCTTCCTATAAACTTGCAAGTCACTGCTTTTTGTTTTATTTTCAAAAAACAAAAGACTTTTGGTTGCTTTAATTCTTATCACAAACAGCACAAATTTCCAGATTCCCAGCTGTGTTGGGGTCCTTACTAGGAGAAGTATTAACATTTTCTGCCAGGATTTTCCTTCAGAGGTGCTTTTGCAATGAATCTTTAGACTTGCTGAGGTTCAATGCCACTGAAGAAAGAGATATTTCAGAGAATTCAAATATGTGGGAAAATTGGATAATCGCTAACTTCAACTTTCTGTCTCATCAAATTTGACTTAATAGAACTTCTCTCTCTTTCCTCTTTGACTAGCAGCATTAATGAGAAGTGAATACATAGTAAAAAACATGAGGAATAAAGGTAAAAATAGAATATGGAGTGCTTAGGATTGATAATGAGACTTTGAAGGATTTTCAACCTCAGTTATTTAGCAGATGCCTTCTGAAAAATTGTCTGCTAATTAAAGTCATAAAATGTTAGATCTAGAAGGTAGAGCTACTTCTAGAGTTAACTTCTTTCCGTTGCCAAGGAGGAAACAGATACTTCGGTGGCTGGTGGGTATCCCTTCTGCACAAGTGTTATTCCCACTGTGCTTTTCTGCATCTCTCTTGTTGGATCTCGGTTATCAAATAAACACTTGCCAGCAATCAGTGTAATCAGTGTTGGCAAAACACAAATGTTAATGCCTTTTAATCAGCTAGGCTTTTCAAAAACTTGGGCTGAAAGCCCAGAACAATCCTACTTAGCTCTACAGATGAATGGTGCAGCAAGTTTTAAGAATTTTTATTCGAATTAATGATGGTGATAGAAATGGCAGTTGTGTTCACAGCGATAGAAGAAACCACGGAGTCATGTGTTGTGTGGGCATGTGGATGTGTGTGTCCTGACCTCACCACATGTTTCACATTCCAGCTTTCTTCTTACATTTCCTTCTAGCTTCTGTCTCATTTAGCAATAAGCCTGGGGCAAGACACTGCCTCTGCTACCAGATATTAATGGAGCAAATAAACCATACCACTGTAGAAATTAACCACCAATTTTTTGGTACATAGGGATGGGGGGCACCTATGCAGGTAGTCCTCCCCAGATGCCCTTGTGTAGACCAAAATTGACCAATTTCCTCTCATGATTCAGGCCCCTTTGGCCCTGGGCCTGGCTCTGTTTCTTCCATTTCCTTTCCCTGCTGCCTGATAAGAAGTATGAGATATGATGCCCTGAGTCAGAGGGTTAGGATATTTCTACTGCTAACACAGCTAGGTCAAAATACAGTTAGCCTTCAGTATCAGTGGGCTCCACATCCATGGATCCAACCAACTCCTGATTGAAAATATTTGGACAAAAAATTACATCTGTACTGAATATGAGAACTTCTTCTTGTCATTATTCCCAAAACGATACAGCGTAATAACTATTTACATAGTATTTACATTGTATTCAGTATTACAAATAATCTAGAGATAATTTAAAGTATATGAGAGGATGTGCATAGGTCATACACAAATACTATGCCATTTTATATCACGGACTTGAACGTCCACGGATTTTGGTATCTGTGGGCGGTCCTGGAATCAATCCTTCACCAATATTGAGGATGGACTATAGTTGTAACTTTGGAACCTAGGCACGTAGTAAAAAAAAAAAAACCAAAACAAAAGCCATTTATTTCTTAGGTACCTAGGCTTTTGACTATGGAGCAAATTTGTGACTAGTAATCAAGGTGAATAATAAAATGGACTTTATTAAACATAAGAAAAGAAGTACATTTAAAGAATTATGTTCACCTAAAATAATCATCCATAATAAGTACATTTTGGACTTAAGGACTTACACTGGGTGCATGTGTCCGTGATTGCCCTAAAAACCTTTCCATGGAGAGGAACATGTCTGCAATAAAATGAGCATTGTAGGGATACTATTGTCTACTTTGACCCGAGTACTTCTGCTGGGGCTTTTCCTCCACATTTCCACAGCCTCTCTGCATGTCAAGAACTCTACACTCTTCTGGGGCAGCTTAAAGCAGCCCAGGCGGTAGAACATAAGGAGGGGTCTATGCAGTGTCTTTGGATGGGTGCAGTAAATTCCAGGCATAGGGGAGCTTCATTTTGCTGGCATTTCCAGGGTGGCCTGCAGGCAGCTGTTGATGGATGGAGTTTTCTGAGAGAGAAAAGCAGCTAATGTGACCCCTTAGCTTAAGCAGATGAGAAACTCACTCAAGTGACCTCGAAGTGGCAGGAAAGGTAGGGCATGAGCTACGAAAAGTGGTTTAGCTCTGACTTCCAAGAGGATCTCTGGTGCTGGATAGACTGGCTTGGCTGTTTTCTAATATGTCAGCTACTTCTAGTCATGAGTCCCTCCCCCACATCAGATTTTTCCCCAACCCAAAGCTGCCTAATTGCTGTTCTTTGAGAAACACTTTTGTTTTCTGAGATTATGAGTGCCCCATTTTTAGTGTTAAAATGCTTTTGTTTTGTAAAATCATGGTGTTGGTAGACGGTATTTCTTGTTTTTGATGGTGCAACTTGGCAAAATTGGCACTTGGTAGTTTTTTGAAAATTCTCCATTAAAAAAAATTACTGGTTGTTGAATTCCCAAAGTCAAGAACCCAGGGTGTTCTGGTCCTTGGGGACAGAGGTGGCCAGGAAAGCTTGAGGCAGAAGGAAGATCTTGCAGACACTATAAACAAGGCAGACAAAGACGAAGGGAGGAGCAAGCAGGTACTAGCCAGGAAATGGGTTAAGTCAGAGGAAGTGAGATTAGGCAGCCAGGAAGGAATGGGCCTTGAAAATCCAGAGGAGGGAAAGTGAAAAAGAGGTGACCTCAGAGGCAGGGTGTCAGCATAGGTGGCTGCTGTGATGGGAGCAGACCTCTTCCCTCGTGCATGTGGGTGGCCCTAGGACTTGAATAGATGCCCTGTAAGTCAGAAGCCTGAAATCCCACCCCTGCTTGGTCATAAGGGAGGAGTGGGTATTGCTAGAGGCTTCTGATTCAGTAGACGTGCAATGCGCACCACGCAATGGGATGGACATATTTGAAACCTGGATTGAGGGGGGGGGGGCAAGGGTAACACACGTAACCTAAACATCTGTACCCCCATATTAGGCTGAAATAAAAAAAAAAGAGAGAAAAAAAAAAAAAGAAGAGGAACTCAGACTGAATATTTTTCTTCAGCTTAGATCACACATGGAAGGCTGGCCACAGAATCCTCTGTGTTAGCAGGGCAAGGGACTGTGATAACAGTGTCCCAGATTGCCAAGATAAAGGGGAGTAGGCACCTCTCCAAAATCTCCTGAAAATAACAGAATACAGGAGGGTCAGCATCTTCACCCAAACCAAGAAGACCCCAAAAGCTATCACAGCAACAACAAAAATAAAATGGGACCTGATCAAATTAAAAAGCTTCTGCACAGCCAAGGAAACTATCATGAGAGCAAATAGACAGCCTACAGAATGGGAGAATATATTCCCATGCTACACATCTGATAAAGGGCTGATAACCAGAATCTAAATAGAACTCAGGAAAATCAGCAAGAAAAAAACAAAAAACCTCATTAAAAAGTGGGCAAAGGACATGAACAGAAACTTTTCAATAGAAGACAGACTAATGGCCAAACCAGAGATTGTAACTCTTGCATCCAAAGGTAATGGATGATAAAATAGAAACATTGCTGTTTCAATTTGCACTTTCCTGATGAGTAGAGGTTCAACATCTTTTCTCATGCTCGGGGTCCTTTGTATTTCTTTTGAAATTATCTATTTGAAATTGATCATTTAGTTTCTCATATAGCAGTCAGCTCCTGGTTATTAGGTTTTATCAAACGACAGAATAGGATGCTTTTTTCTTTTAAAAATTTTAAAATATTTAAATAATTAAAATAAAAAATTAATAATTTTAAAATTATTTTAAAATATTACCTATTTGTCTACTCAGGGAGGTTAACATCTTGAGCTTGGATTCAGAAAGCCTGGGTTCAACTCTTGGCTCTACTACTTATGTGTACCTATCTCTTAGAGCTTCAAGCACATAATCTGTGAAATAGGGATAACATCATAGAATGATTGTGGAAATTAAGTGAGGAAATTCCACATAAAGGACTTAGCATAAGATTTGGCACATTACATGAATGGTTGTGATTGTATTTAATAAAAGAAATTTCAGATCATTAATAATAAAAAACAGCCCCATTCCTCCACCCCAGTCAGTGTGAGTATGATTCTGCCTTTTCAGCCTCGAACTCAGGTTGGGGCTCACACCAGCTGCAGGTACTCTGGGGCTTCTGTTCTGAGTTGGGCTGATTAGCTGCAGGTCCTTCTAAGATATTGCTGTATGTCATCTGTTCACCTTGCTGTGTATGGATTACCTCTTATAAATAGTCTAGAAATTTGAAAATTCAAAGATTTTGGAACTGCTGCTATGTGAGAACTTGATTGAGGCAAAGCACAGAATCAATCAGAATCACAATAGTTATTCTGGGTTGTAAGTTATTAGAGCAATAACAAGTGAATGATGGTATGAGTATATGAAAAAAAGAGAAGAAAGTTCCACAGTTTTCTGCTAGAATATTTTGGAGAACTATTGTCATTATTGTCAATAATTATAATACTATGAAAATCATAATGTAATTAAATAATACCTTTATAGAATGGACATGACTCAGGTCATTCGGAAATTGGTAATTTCTCTTAAAAATTCTGTTAAAAGATATGCTACTCAATAATTTTGAGAGCAAATATACAATGTTTCTTCTTTTTCCTCTTATTACTAAATTATAATGTGCAAAGCTGTAAAGTGTTACGAAAAGGACTTATAAATGTCACCCCAGTCTCTCTTACCAATAATTTCCATTTTATGAAACTGGAATTTCTATCAAAATGCAATAGGTAGAACTAGAAATTTACAATAATAATCTTGATAGCTGCGTGCTTCACAGGCTTTTTCCCATTGATCTCCACAACTTACATGGAACTTTGAGAGGAAGCAGATGTTATGTCCTCTTGGTGGATATCAAATGCGTGTGACTGTGAGGGGCTTGTTGAGTGAAAGTGTACAAGAAACCAGGCTGGTATAGTAATCTAAGTCCCTAAATTCCCCAAATTGGACCCCTGGGGCTCAAACAAAGCCAAGGCAATTCGGTTTCTGATTGCCTCAACCGCCCTGCTTCTTGCATTTCTAACTGGTGCATCTATCAACTCCAGGAAAATGAACAATTTTAAAACGGCGTTGGGATCACTTCTAACTCGTGGAGGCCTTTCCTAATTATGATGACATATGCTGCTGTCAAAGTTTAATGTCTGTTAATGTCCAGGTTATTGCAGAGTGAGGGACATAAAGTAAATGGGACAAAATAATTTATTCTAGGAGGAATTTGTTTTCTAAATGGGAGTGTCAGTGGGGTGATAGCCATGAGCATGGACATGCCTGCTTTCAGGCCATCACTGAGAATAACCAGGCATCTGCTGGTAGCCCGTGGGGTAAAACTTCAGCTAAATGGACTGGAACACCAGCAGAAACAAAGCTTTTCTTGGTGGCCTGCCATCATCAGGACTGACCCTCCTGGGTTGGGGACTGATGGTTCAGTTGGATCATGGGATTGGGTATGCCATAGAAATCAACCTTAACTGTTTTCTTGTTATACTACAGTTTTGTCTGTCTGACTCTCATATGTACTGCTCTATCATGGAATTGATAAGCTCCGTGAAAAATTAGATGAGATATTATTTTTAAAAAAGGAGGATGAAGAGAAAGAATAAGGAGGGGAGATTTCTTTTCAGACAATAGGAAAATGTAGTAAATTTGGCTACTCAGAAAAAAATAATGCAAATAATTAAAATGTGGCTCTTAGGTAAGTTTCTTAGAGACCTCTTTTGATTATATAACAGCACAAAATAAACATGGTCATGACATGTGTCTGACCCAGGCTGCCAAGAGTGAATGACAAAGTTGTTAGGAAACCAAGTTCCCCCCCACACATCAAGATTCAGGCAATGGTGCTGCTAACAAATGTAAACAGACCCCCAGGGTACCTGGTGCCAGGTTCTCAGAGGGCTGCATTGCAGCTTCAAGTTAAAGCCAGCTTCCAAACCTTCACCGGAGCCCGGGCATAGCAAACTACTGAACATGATCTCCTGTGGGTGGCGCAAGGCGGCACTGCAGCTAGGCAGCTGGGGCAGTGGAAACGTCTGGACTGCACGTGGTATACCTGGGTCTGAGTCTCAGCTTTCTCCTTCAGGGGCTATGAGATTATAGATAAATCAGTGCACTTTTTACTACCCCAATTTATTTGCTTGTGAAACCAGTAGATAGGACTAGATTAATTCCAAGGTTCCCTTTTAGCTCTAAAAATGTTAATGATCTGCTAGCTTTGACAGGAAATCATTACCTTTCTTCTTTTCTTCGTTGCTCATTTTTAAAGTGAAGGTTTAAATGTATAATATTTTCTGTTGGTTTATACATATATACTTTTATTTCAGTGAGTTAATAAAGACAATTGGCATTTAAATTAAGCACTGTTGCAGAGAGAGTGTCCATTTTTCTTGAGGCTATTGTTTTGTAGGAATAAAGAATATTCTTTGATATCTGGGATATGACCAAAATTTCACAGAAATAGGACAAAACAGTGCTTAGCCTAGTTGCCAGAAGGTTGGCTTTCATTAAACGCATAATTTTTCTGGTGTTTTTGATCTCAAACTCCACCCTGCTGCAAAAATGCAATTTAAGCCAAATACCATATCCAGGGATGAGGTAAATTTAATCTCTTTTTGTTCTGGATGAAATACAACTGATATATTTTTTACTATTTTGGTGCAATCTTCAATAGGACTCATTATCCTATTTAATAGACTATATTTTTCAAAACTGTGTTGGCAGTAAAAAGATGGTATCATAAAAATTATATCCACCAAAGTAAATCTTTCTAATAAATAGTTGGCAGATATAAATTATATATAATGAAAACCTCTAATTTATTTCGAGCGCTTAATTTCTTAAAAATGCTTTCAAGGGGTATCATCTATATTTTATTCAACCATTTTCTATTAAATCTACAGTCTCTGTCAGGCTAATTTCAGTAAGATTTAAGCAGAAATTTCTTCTTCTTTTAAAAATGTAATGTTCAAAGCCTTGTCGGCACTCATTTAGGTATCTCACCAAGTATAATGTTTGTTTTCTGTGAATTCACGATTGCTGAAAACCCTCTCCATAATAAATAAGGGCACATGTGCATGATACCGTCACAGTAATAACGTATGACACTCTGATGCACAACAGAATTCACTCCCTTACCAAGTAGCAACTGAATGCCTGCTATAGTCAGGCCCTGTTTTAGACACTGGGGTACAGCAGTGAACCGAGGAGACACAATTCCTGACTCACATAGCTTATTTTCACCAGGAAAATGGCTGCTCCAGCTGCACGTTAACTTCTTCCTTCTCACTCACACAAGGGCAGGAAGCACAGCAAGCACCGTTGCAGCCTGGTGCAGCAGAACAGTGCCCAGTCTGTGAAAGAGAAGGAACCCAAAGATGACTTTTGTACCTTTTATGGAGGCTTGTGCACCCACCCATATAGCCCAGAAAGAGAAATTGGATATTTATAGATTCCTGTGAGAGCAATTGCCAGTACTTAAAATTCGAGAGATTTTTCAGCCTCCAAACTTGATTTTCATTTGTCTGTTTGACTTTCTGTGCTTTGGTAAGCACAAAACGCAGTATGACCTAACGACTAAGAATCTAAGTACTGGAACCAGCCTATATGGGTTAAAGTCCCGGCTCTGGGACCTTAGATATGTGATGTATCTCATTTCTTTCACCTGTAAGATAGAGATGATGCTGATATGACCTGACGGATATATTGTGGCTTATTGTGAGGACTGCATGAATTCATACATGTAAAATACTCATAGTGGTGCTTGGCATATAGTAGGCACTCAGAAAAATGCTAGATATTATTATGCATAATAAAAAATACCACCCAAGATATATACATTTGGGAATAATTTGCTTTATATTTCTATTAGAATAAATTATTTTGGAGTTTTCTTTTTCCTTTTGGTGTTGAGTGGAACCTTTATCAGGGATGATAAATGGGACCCAATTTTGATATACAGCAAGAAGGACGCTGTGTTTCGGGGGCTTCTCTCTTTGAAGACTCTCCATGGCTTGGTTTCGATTCTGTCACTTTTGTCCTGTGGGCTTCAGGTTCCCTATGCAACAAAAACACAGAACAGATGTTATGAGGCTGAGCTAATGGCAGCCCATAGCACTGAGCTCCTTAACTGATGGGTTCAAAAACTTTTCCCTAGCAATTCAAGAGTGCCAAGAGTGAGTGGGCGAAGAAGGAGAGTTACGGCTCTGTGCGAACCCAGAAGGAGCAATTCTCAGTCTGCACTTGACATGTCTGAGGGTTTAGAAGACCGTTTTGTGGTACGGCTGAATCCCCAGTGTGCTGTGTTCCCAGGGAAGAAAACCAATAACAACAGATCCCACAACTCATACCATTTACTAAATGGGCTTCCTCGCAAGTCGGGCTCTGGGAGGAATCTCACAATTTCCTGCCGCTTTGTCTCTGAAGGGTAAGCAAGGGGAGTTGTTCCCATTTCAGCTGCTTTCGTTTCTTGAGACTGTGTGGAGAGTGTGGCTGTGTCTTTGCTTTTCATTTTTGCTTCCATTCCAATGCTTGCTTCTCATCGGCTTTGCCTTTTGTGCTGCCCGACAACCCTCAAACTTGAGACAAAATTCAGTCAAACTTCTAATTTCACTTTTGGGAGTTTTGACATTGAAGGGCTCTCAAATCTATCTTTCAGTCTCAAGGAAGACAGAAAGTGGAGAGCGCATGATGACAATGACCAACATGAGGCAGGGTGTCTCCACCAGCGAATGCGTTGCAGAAACACTGCAGACTCAGTGAGAGTCGCACCAGAGTCTTCAAAGAACCATTTGTTATCTGATTTAACCAACATAATTCTTTCCACTTAAATGTGCTTTTGTGTGACCAGCATAAACAGAATTTAACAATTCCCTAGGACCAGGTTCCAGTTCCTGTCAGGATTTTGTAATCAAGTCCTTGAAACATATTCTTCTGACAAACACTTATGCTCTATAGATCTAACTTGCCACATTTTTAAAGTTAAAAATGACCCAGTTTCATCCTCCAAAATGCAGAAATTCATATTCAATAGCCTTTGACCCTAGTCCCTGATCTTTGATGTTAGTTTTAATATTTTGAGGTCCCATTTATTATTTGAATGCATCCCTGTGGCTTGTCAGCTTATGCAGCAGGGAAAAGGCTTGGAGACTGAAATACTTGAGCTAATAATTGTCCTGGTCTTGAGGGTATATTGTCATGATTTGGGTGTTCTCACCTCTTGGGTACCTAATGTTTTCTTTCAGAATATATTAATAAATGATTGAGTTGTCACTTCTAAGAAATCAGGACTGCAATGTATTGATAACTGAGCATTAGAAGAATTATTATTACCAAATACCTTGAAAGAACTAGAAAAATGATCCTGAAAATTTCTCCTTTTGATAGATAAGAAAGCTGAGCAAGAAGAGGTTTTTATAATAGTGGCAATGATTTTTTTTTTAAATTTTAATTTTAAATATATGTTTTAGGACTTTGAGATGATCAGAAGAGAAAGCTTGGTTTTAGTGAGGGATAAGGAGTATTTGAAGAAAGGATCATTATAAAGGAAATAAGGAAGCATCCAGATTTTAATACATCCACAAAAGCATGGTAGAAGGGATAGGGAAGGCAGGGGCCTGGGTTGTATGAGACTGCAATCAGTGGAGAGGAAAGCGGTGGGCATTTAGGTCTCGACTCCAGGGTACAGATAGTTCTTAACACAAGACTACATCAAGTTAATTATTTAAAATTAAACCCCAATGATCAATATATTCTAGGTGTTTACTATATATTCACTCCATTTCTCTTGTTTCACCACAACTGTATGCCACAAACATATTCCTTGCTTCATATGCATGCTTAGTGATGCTCAAACTGGGAGGAAAAGGGGTGGGTAGCATTTGAATGCACATGTTTAATAAAGAGGGCACTGAAAATAGCCTGAGCACCGACTTTAGGAAAAGTCAAGACATCCATGTGTAAGAGTAAATACGCCAGCACTGTGGGAAAAGAGGGACTAAAAATAGAAAAATTAGCTGGGCGTGGTGGCATGCGAAATCTATTTACCACTTTTTTCAACATTCCAAAGTTGAGTTTGAGAATTTTTCACATTGCTTGTTTAAAGATTCTTCGAGATTGCCTTTGGCCTTTGGCAGTAATGTTTGAGGTCATGAAGACTTATTGTTTTTCATAATCCATGCTGGCAATTTAGGCAGTTTCATCTTTAGAATTAATAGAATAATCTTGATATGTGTTCAAAAATACCAGTGTTTCATGTTCATTTCGTATTTGATTAAACTTTTGGTTTCATTTTTTCCTTAACTGAGTTACATGTCATTGAAAATTAAGCTACTTCCTGAAAGCTTTAAATGGCCAAATGTTCAGAGTTTGCCTGATAGTCTGTCAGGACCTCCATATTATCACTAAACTCTTTTAACTTTAAAAACTCTATGATCTTTCCCCAAATTTGGAAACTTTTATTGCCTTAATTGCAGGCCTGTCATGTGACAGCCTTTGACTGCATATGGAACGTTCATTTTAAGATCGTATCATTATTCTTTTTGAAGGCAGCAAAAGGCAACAGCAGTCTAATTTTATGGTAATGTTCAATATTTTCATTCTCATGCTCTCTCCCCAACATTATATTCTTTTAATTTTCTTCCTGTGAGGAAACTTGTGAACCTCCAATGCTTCACAAGAATCAAGGGGAGAATACAGGGATTACAGAGAAAGATCAATATGAAAATTCTAAAGTATTCAGGAATGAGTTTGAAGATATCTTCTGCTGAACTCTGAAACTTAACTCATCGAACAAACAAAAAAGGAAGGGGGTAGGGTGGGGTGGAGAGTTGCCTTTGCTCTTGGGAGACACTGGAAAGATGATGGAGGGTAGGAACAGGGAGGAGGCTAGGGTAGTTTTCCCCAGGCTTCTGCTCCTGTTGGCCACTCTGGTTGAGTCACCTCTACAACTCTAGCTCCCCACAAAGTCCTGGCTTCCAACAGGCAGACCTGTCAGAGTTCCAGCAATCGTGATGGGCTCGGCTTCTAGACTCTAAGAATATCCTCCCCTCCTTTTATCCTTCCAGCCTGGGGATATTAGTAACTTTCTGCTGTTACTAAGTCTTAGGTAACACCTTTCCCTATTTGCTCTTTCAGCTTTTCTAACACCTTCATAACTAGTTTCTATGTTAAATTCTATATATTTAATTATATGTCAGATTCTGTTTTGCTAGCTAGCCCCTAAATGATACAGTCACTATTGAAAATGAGATCTTTCCTTTTCCTATTTTTTTTTCAAAAAAGTTATTGTTTGTATATAGGACAGCAATTAATTTTATATACGAATTTTATTATTTGTAACATTATGTATTTCCTTATCTTCTTTTTGAAGTTATAGCTAAAGCCTTAACTTTATCTGATGACTTTGGCTGGAAATTAGAACCAAGAACCCTCAAGGCTTTAGTCTCCTAATTTGGCTAATTCAGTTTTGATTTCCTGTTTGACACAAGAGTTGTTTGAAAATGTTTCAATTCTTGGTGTGTTGGCTTCAATTTTTACTGTGAATTTCTAGTGTCATGGCATTGTGGCTATAAAACATCATCTAAGTTATTTTGCATTTGGAAATTTATTGAGATTTTCTTTCAGGGCTATTATACTGCCAAATTTAACACATTTTTCATGGGCCTTTAAAAGTTGCTTCATTTGATTTGTGTGTGTGTGTGTGTGTGTGTGTGTGTGTATGTGTGTATGTATATGTCCACATTATTAATTATGTTACTTAATTTTTTCTGTATTGGTACTTATTTTTAATCTGTATCATCTGCCAAGGACTATGTATATGTTTTTTATTACCATTCATTTATGTCTATTTTTTCTAATTTTTGCTTTATGTATTTTGATAACATATTATTTGGTGCATAGAGATTCAGGATAGTTAGATCTTTATTACAGACTACACTTCATCATTATCAAATCCTCTTCTTTGACTAACTTAGTACTTTTTGCCTTGGATTTGAATTTATTAACATGACCTGGAATATTTTCCCTCTACTATAACTTTGATTTTTTTCTAATTCATTTTCTTCTCATCATGGATATACATGTTGAATCTTATGCTTATCTTCTTTGTCCATTTACATTTATCTGTAATTATTCTTTCTAATGATTTCTAATTCTTTATTCTTGTACTGTTCATTTTACTTGATATTCTCGAGTCTAACTTCCATAATTAAGTCTGTATTTTTGATGTTGTTCATTAATAAATTTCTGCTTCTAAAGTGGATTTTATTTCTGAATGAGTCATATTTATTTCTTCTACTTCCTTGCTGAGTTCTGCCAGCTCATTTTTAATATCCCCCTATTAGCTTGTCTTTTCTTCTTTGAGCCATTCTCTCTTGTTCTAAATACTTCTTTCAAAAAGGCTCTATTTTCTTTATTTTTTTCAGTATCACTGAAAAGTATTTGAAGAAAACATACTTCTTCTATAATTATTACATGTGATTTTTGTGTGCCTCTTTTATATTGCTTTTCCATTTTTTTCTTGTATAGTCTCTATATGTTGGTTTTATGCCAGTTTCTTGCCAGTATTTTTCTCATCTTTAAATAGGGCCATTCTTTCAGGACTAGCTGTTTGCTGAACAAAAGTCTGAGAAAGGGCTGAGGAAGTAAGCTGGGACAGCAGATGGCTTTATTACGGTTATGCTGCTTCAATTCTCTTTGTAAAGTTTCTGCCAGGGACAGAGTTTTGTTCACTTCTCTCACGGATGTGCCCTTTCAGTTTGCTTATTTTGCCATAGAGCTATCTGTTGGGAATTCGTGTTTATTAATTTTACTTTAGCAATTTTGAACAGCAACCATAAAACAGCGATTGATTGCTACTCACCGTCTCTCCTGGTCATATTGCCAGCCTAGCAGTTTGAAAGATGGTGTGTCTGCCTCATTCCTCATTTGGCCCCACGTTGCCTGTCACTCTGCAACTTGCTGTTTCAAATAAGAAATCACTGGTCAGGCGCCTTAGGGCTGTGTCTCTTTCCTTTGTAGAATTCCATGCTCTGCCTGAGGTCTGTTAAGGTATGCATCTATTATGCTCAATTGAATCCAAATCTCACTGTATTCCTCATAGTTTTTGGTTTGGTATTGTAGTGGCTAATATCATTTAAAATGGAATTTCCTTGTTTTTGTTCCTTATTGTTCTTTCCAACCAGTTGCAGAGAAGAGCGTAGAGGTAGAAACACCTTTACTTTGCAAGCTCTAACTGCAAAGTAACTAACTGCTCTGTAGGCTGGTGGTTGTCAAACTTGTGACATAGACTGCTGAGCTCACCCCCCCGAGAGTTTCTGATTCAGTGCACGTGGGGGAGGACCCTAGAATTTGCATATCTACAAGTTCCCAAGTAATGCCAAGGGGGCTTGACTATAGACCACATTTGAGAACCCCAGCTCTAGGCTATTTATATAATAGTAGCATCAACTCTGGACTGACTTAGTAGGATACACATTTGGACCCCAGGTTATAAACGTCAGTTGGAATTTTGTTTAATTCTTCATGTAAAAAGATAAACTGATAAATGTTTTGTGATATTGCTATGTAAAAACTTTCTAACAGTTCAATGAAAATGTTTATGGCTATTGACTCAGTAGGAGCAGTTTTGTTCACTTTTTTTTCCTAAAATAACCAATTTACTCAAGATTGAGCTCTTTTTCCAGTTGGCCTCAAGTTTTCTAAATGTAGTTTTGTTTTCCTTAATGCAAAATTATTTATAAAAGGCAAAAAGATACAACTTAATGCCCAGTTTTCTGTGTTGACAGTGTAATTAAATAGACACTTCTTTGCCCTGAACTTCTTTTTAAAATTTTTTTTCTCGTCTTCTACCCTTCTCTTTTGATATTTGTCCCAAACTTTTATCCACAGTTTTTAGCTTTGAACTACTCAGTAGATCTCTAGCAGACTGAACTGAGCTTTTCCACATAGCTAAAAATACTCCACCTGAATGCTCTTCACTCTGACCAATATATTTTCAGGTTCAACCATTTGACAGCTTTCTCATCTCTATCTCAATTTTCCTCTCTTCCCCAATTTAGAGCAGAGATTGGCCCAGTAAATGCCATGTTTCATGCAGCAGAAAGCTCAAACACACTCGAAATCCTGTGATTCAGGTTCATCTGGAGGAAACCGGAGATTTGATGGAGGTAATGAATTTTTTGATTGTGTATTAATAGATGAAACCTCTGCAGCTGTAATAGACTTTAATTGAGTGAATGATTTACTTAAAACTTGAAAATTTGGAAGCTGCATCTGGGAAAATAATTTAATCTTTAGTTTGTGGTGCATGTTCACTTTTTTCAGTGGTGTAATTTCTGCTGCCTGTACATTGGAAGCTGCTGTACGTATAGAGTTAAAACCTGAATCTATGCTGGGAGCTGAAGGATAATTCTGGCATTTGTTAATCTACACCAGAAATGCCAATTTATAATAATGGGAAGTTTCGATGACTGGAAAGTATTATAATCTTCCTTCCAAAAAAATGTAATGCTGTCGATTAGAGGAGGGCAGAATGAGTCTTTAATTTCAGCAGAGGTTCCAGAAACATTTATTGAGTTTATGTTGAGTTCAGAGCCATGTGCCTCGGAAAAGTATTTGAAGATATGTACAGTTGTCAAAAGAGCCAAAAGATCAAGCACACCATAGCATTTTCAAGTCCTTCGCACTTTTTCCCCTTTACGATCTTGTCTCATGTACGTACCCAGGCCACAACTATGCAGATAGCTGTAAATGATTTACAGAAGTACTCATTGAGATCAAGAAGAAAAATAGTGAGGGGTCAAGTAAGAGAGTTGCTTTAAAAATCAGCCAGAACAAATAAGAAAAAAAGTTGGCTAAATAGCAAGATGACAACTGTCAGGCCTTTCAAAATACTGTTGTTCTTTGGGGCCTGACCCCACGGTCTTGGATGCAGCCTGCGGTATGAGTGCTGCTGAGTGTTTCCTGCCACACACTTACTCCACGCCCGGCCACCGCAGCCTCCGTCACTCACACGGAAAGACCCTTTTCTCTCTTAGTGAAAGGCTGCTGTTGTGCTCATTTGATCAAACCGAAGGTAAAAGACATACAGTTATGTGATGGTCACATTTTCCTTAACTGTAGAACCTTCCTGGGCTGTCGTTTCAACGGTGTGTCCTTTGCATTTCGGGGGACGGAGTGGTGGCTGTAGACTTCCCAATATGTGGCCCTAGAATTTCTGCTGGTGCCCGGTGAAACCCTGGGGCAGTGAGATTCTATCTGCTTTACATTCCTACCTGCGTATTTTCTTTTCTCAGTTGTGCCATTATGTAATAAAATTCTGTTTCTTTTTCTCACTCAGAACACAATATTATTCATAACATTAGCAACTGCTTTACTTATTTATCATCTCTAATTTTCATAAAAATTTTAGTAGTACAGGTCTTAAAGTCTCCATTTGGCAGATGAGAAACTAAGGTTTAGAGATAAGATCTTCCAGGTAGTGTCTGGTGGTACTAGGATTCAAAATTAAATTTGTCAGAATCCAAAAGCCATAGTATCTGCCCTATACCACTGTATGATACTGCTTAGCTTTATTTTTTATTAATATTACATCGGCAAAGTAGAAACAGAGATTGCTCTCCTTGCATTTCTGATACAATGCTATGGTTTAAGACCAGGGGGTTGGTGTCACAGAATGATTTACTAATTTCCAGGGACTAAAGTGAATGAAGAATGGCTTACTCAAAGTTCCAAAGTGGCTGTGGTGTGGTTTTTCAAACTCCCCAATCCAAGCTGAATGCTGCAGATTGGGTCCACATAAATCCAGCTGACGGAAAGCTGCCCACAGTTTGGGTGGCTAATTTTGTACAAATGAACTTACTTAGAGCTTAGGATAGGAACATCTGACTCCACAAAGGGGCTGACCAGTTGAAACAGTCCACTGTCCTTACAAATCTTGGAGATTTGACCAGGGAAGTAGAAAGCGGATTTAGCCTGGCATGTGAAGCTGCCGATTGAAAACATTTCAAGTATGCAACCTAGACTTGTTTTTCCCCCCAAAAAAGGACTAATATGGAAATTTTGGCTCTTAGAGACCCCTCCGGAAGTTCTTCACATTACTATGAGTATCATTCTTTCTCATAAGCTAAATGTACATGCAACTAAGAAATAAAGCATTCTAGCTATGTATTTGTTAAAGATTAGGCCTGCACTGGAATTTTATAGCATCAATGAGAGAGAGGGGGAAAAAAAGAAAAAAACACAACAACAAAAAACAAAAAAATCCAAACCCAACCAAACCAAAGACATTATTGAATCAAAGTACAGATACTAGTCTGTGAGTGCTAAGTCTTAAGATTAACTGACAAGTCAAAACTAGAACTGACTTGTTGTACAAGGCCTGGATGCCTAGATATTCATGCCCCTCTATTTAATCAACACAGCCAGGAGTTAGTTATAAATATTGATGTCTTCATTTAAAAAGTAGCAGAGGCAGGGCGCAGTGGCTCACGCCTGTAATTCTAGCACTCTCGGAGACCAAAGTGAGAGAATCACTTGAGATTAGGAGTTCGAGACCAGCCTGAGCAAGAGCGAGATCCCGTTTCTACTAAAAATAGAAGGAAATTAGCTGGACAACTAAAAATATACAGAAAAAATTAGCCGGGCCTGGTGGTGCATGCCTATAGTCCCAGCTACTCAGGAGGCTGAGGCAGAAGGATCACCTGAGCTCAGGAGTTGGAGGTTGCTGTGAGACAGGCTGACACCATGGCACTCTAGCCTGGGCAACAGAGCAAGACTCTATCTCCAAAAAAAAATAAATAAATAAATGATAAATAATAAATAATAAAAATAAAAAAATAAAAAGTAACAGAAAAACCCACTAAGAGAAAGGAAATCAGTGTTTCATGAAAGCTTTGTAAAATATAAGTATAAAAATAATTACTAGGCCCACAAACTCAATTAACTTCTCTTTTCCCAGATCCATCTTCTACGTTGTAGTACTACTCACAGGAAAAATTTTTGGCAATAAGAGCATTTATTCACAGTATATGTACTTAAAATTTTTTCACAGAACTCAGATTTTTATGAAAAATGAACAGAAGTAACAACAGTAAAAACCCAAAGGGAAACTGAGAAAAATAAAAGAGTAATTGAATTTCTTTAATTCCTGTGTGCAATGGGCTGAATGTTTGTGTCCTCCGCAAATTCACATGTTGAAATCCTAACTTCCGATGCAATGATAGCAGGATGTGTGGCCTTTGGGAAGTGATTAGGTCATGAAGGCAGAGCTGTCATGAATAGAATTAGTGCTCTTATGAAAGGAACCCCAGAGAGCTCTCTGGTTCTCACTCTGCCATGTGAGGATACAAGAAGTTGACTGTCTGCAACCTGGAAAAGGGGTCCTACTGAAACTGACCATGCTGGCACCCTGATCTCAGACTTCTAGCCTCCACAAATGTGAGAAACGCAATTTTGTTGTTTATAAGCCACTCGGCGTATGGTACTTTGTTATGGCAACCTAAACTGACTAAGGTACTATGGCTAAAGTAAATGTGATTTTTAAAGTGAATATCAGACATTCTGATATCTTCTGAACCCTTGTGTTCATGACCTGTTGGCTGGGGCAGGAGTGTGGATAGACGCCTGTCCTTCCTGCCTCCCCTGCTGTTGTCCCATGGCACTTTGTACACAGAACTGTATTAGCGTGTGTCACTTGTACATACACACTCACCTCCCCTAGAATGCAGGAATGTATGGGGGTCTGAGGCCAAATCTTATATAACTTCCCACAAGGTCCCCTTTCTGTCCAGTTACTTTACTCCTTACTGTTAAGGAACTTTTTACATATCTTGATATTCCCTGCCATTTTTTGTTTTGAATTGGGGTGAGGGTAAGAAGACGTAGGGTTGAACAAGGGAAGGGAGAAGTGGGGAGATGAGGCTGGTCACTCTAATTTGGTTCAGTGGATTGTTTTCAATTTCTATTGTCAGAAAAGTGAGTACCAAAGAACTGGTTATTCAAGAGATTTAGGGAGATCTGGCTGACAGATTCCTTGGCACCCAGGTGGAAAGTGAAGTGCAGCTCTTGTGCCCTGCAGACTGGGAGTCTGCTCCTGCAGGCAGCTCCGTAGGCAGGCATGTTGGAGTCCTCAGGGCCAGCAGTGCCGCAAGTGAGGCTTCTTAGGCCTGGTGATGTACTTCCCAGTATATTATGCTGCAGCTATAAGAACTTCTTTTTGAAGTTCCTGTGAAGTCCTTGGCCACTCCAGGCTCTTACTTCTCCATGAGGATGGGCAGAGCAGGATAGCTGCTGACACAGAGCCCCAGATGGATACGTCAGCCACGGACTATTCCTGTCTTTGCTGTGAGAAGTGGCATTCTGGTAGGGCCTGTGTTGGGGGCTAGATTGTCCTGATTACAGGAAGAGCAGAGAGACTCTGCAGTGGGGGTGGGGGGGTTATGGCCCATATTAGTCAGATCTATTCCATTTTGGAGTAAATGGGGAAGAAACAAAAAAATCACACATAGTAATCTCCATGGAGAACAGCAATGAACCCTTCCATGGCACGTGGGAAGAGAGATCCTTACCCCCCTCTTCCCTCCTTTTCCCTCCTCCGTCGTCTTCTCTTCCCCTCCTCTCTCTTCCTCACCTCTCTTTTCTTCTTACTTTCTCTCATAGTTTTGGTTGTTTTGACGCCAATGTGAAGGGCAATAGAAACAGTGGGTTATTATCCTTGTCAGCTTTGATTGAAACTATTTATATTAGCCAGTATCCAACCGGGAACACAGAAACCACCCAAAGTATTTAAAAT
The DNA here is from genome assembly GCA_963575035.1 of Avahi laniger. Taxonomy (NCBI): domain Eukaryota; kingdom Metazoa; phylum Chordata; class Mammalia; order Primates; family Indriidae; genus Avahi; species Avahi laniger. The sequence continues at coordinate 77,462 of CAUYSK010006763.1, read as the reverse complement.
AGTGGAGGCTTAATAGAAAGACTTGGTTATATACATGATGGAAGATCTGAGTAACCAAACAGGAGACAGAGAGGCAACCTAGAGATTAGCAGCAAAGGAAGCCATACCAGGAAAGACAAAGGGAGGGGCGTTTTTATGTGATCCCAGGAGTTGGGGGTCATCCAGTGGAATTTGGAACTGCAGCTGGCCTTTCCTGCCATGAAGCCATGCTGGGGACACAGCCTGAGGCAGAAAGAGATGTAGAAATACCCAGATTTTCTTTTCCTCCTGGTCTCCAAACTTCCCACAAATTGCCTCTAAAGCCAGAAGTCTGCTGGGAACTTGGGGAATGCAGCCCGCAGGGGTCAGTACCTCCTTGTTACAGAGCAGTTTAGGGGGCGGGAGAGGAATAGATTTGAGAACCAACACCCCAAGGAGCAGCCCAGTCCTCCTCACAGTAGCCTTCTGGGTAACACGATGGTGGAAAAGAGTATGTGTGTGTGTGTGCGCGCACGTGTGCATGTGCGCGTGTGCGTGTGTGTGTGCGTGTGCGTGTGTGTGTCTGTGTGCGTGGTGGGTAGTGGTTGGGGGATGGGGTGTGAAATTGAGAGAAATTCTCAATTTTGCTGCTAAAAGAGTTAATGGTTATGCTGGCTTAATACTCAACTTTTAGACCAAAGGATCATATTCAATGTAAATCCATTTCACAGACTTTAATAAACATTAGAATCTGCCACAAGTTCAAATGAGCTTATCTAAGATTGTATTCCAAATGAGTAGTAGCAGATAGAATTTTATTCTAAAATGTAGAAAACAGCCAAACACTTGAATCAAGTGGTGCTCAGTCTTTACACTGAAACGGTAATACTGATTTCTATTATAGTAATCATGGAATAATTAAATTTAGAGGAAGCAGATGTGTTTATTTATATTTATTCATGATATTGTCACGAGGGATGGGCAAATTTGTTTGGATAAAATACAAATTGGATTAAAGGTTTACCATAAAAATCAACTATTTAAAGGTTCAAAATGTATAATTAACCATTTTTTTCTTTTTCATTTTTATGTTTCTCTGGCTTTTTCTGTTTTCAGCCAAGAGAGACAGTACTGAAATGTCATTAAAAAAAAATGTTGATTTTGCAGTATTTCTCTGCCCTTGGGAACAGGAAATACCTAGAATTCTGCTAGTAAGATGGTTCTTATGAAATTTCTCATGCAACTTTTATAATGAAGGGGATTAAACATGTTTGGATGAGTACCTAACATTGGGAACTTTGTCACCCTGATGCTTCAGACCCATTGACATTTTCCCAAAATGTTCCCTCTTCCATATGTTAAGGAATTACGTTTAAGATCAAGTAATCAGAATAATTGAGTCTGTGCTGGTTTTGGATTTCATACTCCTTATGAATGTGAAATAGATTAAGTAGAGGACACTTGAGAAGTAATGAATTCCAACAATAATATCAATTGTTGTAACAAAAAGGCCAAGCAAGTGACTTTTCAACGGCATTAAAGTGGTATCAGCATTTTCTTCTCTTCAGGAGGAGAGAAGTTAGGCCTAGGTAGTACATAGCAGTTAGCTATCTAAATGCCTCTCAGGTTACCTAAGCAGCATTTTGGCTTGCATGGTGATCTCCTGGTCATCTGAGCCATGGAACTGATTTAGCAATAAATTTATAAAATGACGTCACATAAAGGCCAAAATTGAAAAAATGTATGCTGTTCTCACATCATTTTTGTATCATGGAAAAGAATAACCCCTCTTCTTGGTTTTTAGTTACCTGAAATACATTCTGTATGTTCATGCTTACCCTAGTTACAGATGATTTGATTGGCTCAATCAACATTTGAGAGGAAAAAAAGTAGACTAATATTCACTGAGTACCCACTGTGTTCTAGTTGCTGTGTGAGGTATTTGGCAATGCTTGGGAGGAAAAAGAGGCATTTTTAAATTAGCAAGTGGATAGCTGGGCTCTGTCACAGACACAGGCTACACTCATTTATCAGTACTGAATGTGAACGATGGAGACTGGAGTCGCGGGTTGGGGAAGTTAGCATGGGCTTTGGAGTCAAACGGGACCTTGCCTTTTTATTCTCAAGTCCATTCCCTGTCCTTCCCCTGCTCCCCTCTCTGTATTGCAGAGAACCTACCCTTGTGAATTATTTCTAAGACTTCCTGGCCAATCAGGAGATAGGAGGAGGATGGGAGGAAGAGATAATCTAGGGGGCTTCCCCTCCATCTCTCTTCGCTTCAGGGATAAATTTAATAGTGAGTTTGTCTCTTGTGAAGCTCCAGACCCTGCCAAACAGCTTGTTCTTCCATGTCCCCAGCTCCCACTGTCTGAGCTTGCTTGGTTCCAGCTTCTACTCTGTCTAGCTCATGACCTCTGGTGACATCACCTCCTCCTTTTGTCCCTCCAGCTCTGGGGATGATAGGAGCCTCCTTCAGGTGGAAATTCCTGGTTATCTCCCCTTTCAATGTTTGCTCTTTGAGCTCTTTTAATGCCTTGTGACTAATACCCATGGTAACCTCTCTCTGTTGAATTACCAGTTGTAGGCATTGTGTTCCAGGCCATACGATGAATGATACAGAGTTTGATCCATCCAAGTTAAGGTCTGTGTTTGCTCCGTCATGAGAAAAGCATTCAGGCAAATCGTTTAAGCTGTCCAAGGCTGCTTTCTCATCCATACAGTAGGTTTAATACTGACCTCCAAAAATATAATGGAGCTTAAGTGAGAGATTTCTATCATGGTACCTGGCATATTGCAAGCATCCAATAAATCTTAGCTCTTAAATCTATGATTAAAAAACCAGGGCACTTCTCTCTGAACTCTCTAATATGGAGAATTCTAGGGAAACAAGAAAAACATAATGATTATATGAGTAAAACATCCATTTAGGAGGGTGTGTGGGTTGTTGGAAAGGTCACAGAATACAAATTGGAGTTGTTTGGACATACTGTCTATGGAGAAGAGAAGATTGTCTGGGAGAAAAAGATGAGACAAGGGTGTATTCCAGGGAAAGGGTCAATTGAGAGACAAAAGTAAATGTTGGCTAAAAGACCTTGAGGCGTGCCCATAGAACAAGAAGAGTGGGGAGCAAGAACTTACAAAAGCTGGGGGCACATGAGGATAGCATCTGGCTGTGGGAGCCATCAGAAGATTAATTCAAACCCACAGTGTCAGGGGAGAATATTCCCTTGTATAAAAGAAAGCAATGTTGCTTATCCCTTGTTACTCTACAGTTTTGCTAATCTCTTTCCAATATGACATCAGAACTTTCCTATGACATATTTGGTGCTTGGAAATGGGCAGCTGTTTAAGCAGAAAAAGCTTGTATGCATAACCTAGTTTATAGAACCATATCCAAGGAGCATCTTTGATAGTTGTCCAAATCTTAATTGATTTGAATATATTTTTAACCTCCTTTCTTTTACTGGCAATATCATGTGAAAAAGTACATTTGATTAACATGATAGACATAAAATTTATGATATAACATTCCATTTGTCTAAGGTTGCAATGGAAAAACATTTTGGTTAGCTTTGATAAATATAATGACATATTTACCATGTAATGTGACATGTGCTTGGAAGGTAGTAGGTGCTCTATTAATATTAGTACTTGTTGAATTAAATGTGCATTAAGTAAAAATATTGGCAACATGAAGTGACACACTTCCCAAAATTTCAACAAGACAACCACACAGAAACAACACATGCAATTAGGAGATAATGAATTTGAAACTACAAAATGCAATACAAATGTAAGATGTTGTTATTGTGAAAGCAGTTTCAGTTAACATAGCAAGAGTTGTTGGCATTAAATCATAAATCATAATTTTAATCTTGTAAAGAAGCAAGTGTCAGGTATTTGTATCTTTGATTTATATCTCAGTAAATCATGGAACAGTATAGTGGGCCTGGAAAATTCAAATCCAAAGCAGACTTGAGTTCTGCTTTTAATGATGCTGCATTTGAGTGAAATGCAAACATCTCAGTTTAAGATATTATAACAGGCCATAATATCTACACAAGAAGACATACAGGTTCAGTCTTTCTCTCCAGAGGGCTTGCTCTTTTCCTGGCTGTAGAGAACAAGAGAATCACCCTGGCCCTCCCCGAAGCTGGCTCACATAGTCTTCATCCTTGGGCTAAATCTGGTACCAATGACATTGTACATGCAGTTGTGTTGGGTCCAGTGATTGGCAAGGGCTGCCCCATTCTTTATATGTAGAGATAGATATATTTACTCTGTTAGTTACCATGAGGGACACCTGCTGCCTTTGCTACTTGGAAAGACTGGAGAAATCTTCTTGCTCATAAGGTTATACTCTTCAAGAATATTGGGAATACTTGGAAATATAGATTTGGGATAAAGCCATGGAAACTTCAAGTTAGAAGAAAATTCCAGTGGTTCAGTCTTATTTACATAGAGGTTGAAGTTAATAACATTTAGTTAACCACCACTTTGTGAAATTTTCCTTTATATGATTGTACAATTTTTCATGGGATTCTTTTGTTCCTTATCCCTACCTTACCTTTTTTAATATTCCAAAAAACTTTTCCTGGGAAAAGGGATAATTTAGCATGCTGCCTAGACACAGCTGTTGTTTCATATTGGGGAAAACAACACGGAAATTCCTAAATGAAAACAGAATGGAGCTCCTTCCAAATATGCCAATATGCTGGGATTTTTATTTTCAGTAAGATTACTCTGAGAAGTAAATACAGTTTCAAATAGCCACTCCTAGAATTTTAAAATGCTAAAAGACATTTTGGCACCCTCTATAGAAAATTAATTTCTAGTTTATTCAAATTACTCTACATGAGGAGAAAATAGCTCAGTAAATGAGTGGAAACCAATTTCTTAATATTTCTCATTTGCCTAATTGCTTTCCCAAGGAATAAATACAAAACACTCAAATATAAAGTTCATAGAAGATACAAAACATTCTCCTGGCCACAGGGATTTCTCCTATGCTTTCATAGCTTTATGTTTTATTTTTGAACACATCCATATATTGCTCCCTCATTATCAAGATCAACAAAACACAATAGTCACCCATTCCCAATTGTTTTCTCCCGCTCCTACTCTTCCTTCTTATATACCCCCTTTATCCCTCCTTCCTTTCTCCTTTTTCTGCTCTCCTCCTCTGCCTTCCTTTTTCAACAAAAGAACCTTTATTAAGCATTTTCTAGGCATCGGATATTGTGGGTTCAAAGGTGGGCTGTAAACATTCATTGAAAGAATAAAGTGAGTTTTAGAAATTAGAGTTCATTGTGGAGAGTCTTTGGGTAGGATGGATAGTGGAGGAATGCTTAAGAAGCAATGGATACATCAGTCTGGCTGGAGTGAAAAGAAGTGGTGGAAATAACACGAGGAAGGTAAATGTTGGCCAGATTTTAAAAGCCCATGAATGCTGAGTTTGGATTTCATTCTGTAGGCAATGGAGAACTGTCAATGGTTTCTAAATGCCAACATATGCCAAGAGTGATTTGGGAAGGTAAACATATTAATTAAAGTGTAGGTTCAGCTTGTCTAACAGAAAGCAACAATGAATTCCGTAAATAAGATTAAAGTTCATTTTACAGTTTATTAACAGTCTGGACTTAAGCAGTCCAAACTGGGATTTAAGTTATTAAGTATGAAATGTCCGATCGCCTTGAGTATTAAGTTTGATAGTTGATGTCTCTGACATTTCACTTTGACACTTCTTGTTTTATTTTTATTGTGAAGGTACATCTTCATTCTTTCAAATGCAGTGTTTGGCTTGTGATTATCTAGCAAAATTTTTTTAGAGCGATTTTTGTGGAACTGTGGATAAGTCAAAAATTTGTGTTATTTCCAAATATGAGTTACATCGTGGAACCAATGCTAGGCAGACAGTTCGGAATATCAACGAAGTGTTTGGGAAAGGATGTGGCTAATATATGCACAATACGTCAATGGTTTGAGAAATTTCATTCTGTTGATTTTAATCTTGAAAATGAGCCAAGTGGGTGACCTGAGACCAAGGTTGGGTAATGATGAGCTGAAAGCTGTAGTGGAAGCAAATCCATCTCAACCTAGTGTGAATTAGCAGCAAGCTTTGATGTTATTATTCCAACAATATTGAACCATTTGAAAGAAATCAACATAGTAAAGAAGCTGGATAGATGGGCACTGCATGAATTAAAGGAGTGTCAGCAGACAAATTGCCTCGAAGCTTGCCTTTCTTTACTGTCACGACATAAAGGTGAACCATTTCTACACCATATTGTTATGTGTGATGAAAAATGGATTCTTTTTGATGATCACAAGCATTCGGCATTATGATTGGAAAAAGATGAAGTGCCAAAACACAGCCCAAAACCTAATATTCATCAAAAAAGCTAATGGTGTCTGTTTGGTGGTCCAGCGCTGATATTATCCACTACAGTTTCATGAAACCTGGACAGTCACAGTGGTTGTCTACTGCAACCAGTTGGAGGAAATGATGAGGTTGCTTGTGATTGAGCAGCTGAGATTGGTCAATAGAGACAGGCTAATTCTCTTGCAAGACAACGCTCGACCACATGTTGCACAAACAACACTGCTCAAACCACAGAATCTGAACTTGGAAACTCTCTGTCATCCACCGTATTCACCAGCCCTTGCACCAACCGACTACCACTTCTTCCAGGCTTTGGACCACTTCTTAGTAGGAAGAATACTGAATTCTCAACAAGCTGTGGAAAATACCTTTCGTGATTTCACTGCCACTTGCTCTCCAGACTTCTTCGCTGCTAGCATAAACAAGCTACATTAAGATGGCAAAACTGTGTGGATAGTTTAGGCGCATACTTTGATTAATTGTATTGCTTCTCGTTTGAGATATAATAAACTACACTTCTGATTCAAAATCAGACATTTCATATTTAATGACCTAATAGCTTGGCTCTGCAGAGTCACCATTCCTAGGACTTGTTCTTGTCCACATGGCTAATGACAGCTTGCCTCCACTTCCACATGACTGCCACAGAAAAGCAGGATGGAGAGGGCAGGTGCCAAGCTAAAATACAGTGCTTCTATTACGCTGGGGAACAAAGATCAAATACATTAATAATTAACCTGGCAGGCAGCAGTGTGCAGAATACACAAGCATAGGGCTCTGGCTTTGTCCCTTTAAATCTCATAACTCTCCTGGAACTCACTTTCATACACAGGGTTCTTAACCACACGTTTTCCTTGGGAGAAAATTAGACTATTACGCAGAGAGGTTCTGGTTACAAGGAAATGCAGAGTGGTGCAGTGGAAGAAGCAGCAGACTGTAGAGTGAGTTGGGTTCAAGTCTTGACTTAATTAGTTATAACTTGGGTGACCTTGGGCAGGTTAACTAAACTTGTTAAATCTCAATTTGTTGTCTATGTATGAGGTTATAAATACTTTTTCTTCTTGTCACAGTGTTTGTCATAAAAATTAAAAAAGAAATTTACTACCATTGACTTGCTGTTAATATAAGATATAGATGTAGATATATATCCATGTATAGGTACGTGTGTATGTTAGATGGATAAAAGATAATAATAGAATAGTATTAATATAATCAGGAACAAGCATGAAAAACACTATGATTATGACTATGATATTTATTCATTTCTTTATCCCTAGTGCCTAGCATATGGCAGGCCCAACACATCTTGGTTGAGTTCATTTGTTTCTAACAACAAGTTTTACCTTAAAATATTACATCCAAATATTTTTAGGGAAATTATTTCTATTATTTGTAGTTTGTCAAGCCTTACTTCATCTCATTTTTCTTTATTAACTCTGTAGGAGGCTACATGATAGAGAATGAAAACATGTTTTGTTTAAAACTTCTATTTTTCATATTATCAGGAAGAAATCTAAAAATGTATCTATTTTAAGAAATACTTAACAATTGTATTTTTCATTCTCTCTTAAATCATTTTTTCCCTCCGCCTTCCTGTCATTAAGAATAAGCCATGAAAATTTTGCTTCGAGAATTAGTCTCAAAGATGACCTTTTGAGTCCATGGTAATAGAATGGTTTTGACATCCAGGTTTTTTTTTTTTTTTAAATTTAGAAGAAAAAAAGATTTATTAAAATTCTAACTCTTTCCCTCTTTATATATTAAAAACTAAGCCTGGCAGACTTCTTTCATAGAGTTTTATTAGAAGTCACTGTATAGAAATACTGGAGTCTGTTTTAAGGAAATTTCTCATCAGGGTACTTAGGTTTTTGTTTTTGTTTGTTTTGTTTTCCCATAAAGAGCAAAAGGTATGAGGAAGAGGAATACGAAGTCAGAGGTTATTGTCCTAGTTTTCCTCTCTTGGCCAAAACCCCAAGAAGTGGCAGTGAGAGGCAGAAATACCCAGATAATTTTGGGAAATTCCCAGTGAAGGGGAGCATGCTCCTCACTTCTCAAGCAGGAAATATTGAAGCCAGCCCCTTACAGAATTTGTTTTTCTCTGCCCGTGTTGGAGTAATATGATGTCAACCAGGTGAGTACTGTGCCATAGCTCTATGTTAAGGCAGACAGGCTAGATCTAATGTACTGGTAACCTATAGGCTGAGTGTTGCCTTTAGGGGTTCTAAATATTTCTGTATGCCTTGGGAAGTAGACATCTAAGCACTGAATCAGGACAAGGACGCAGCAGAAGTTGTTAAACTTCTCCATGCCAGGGACCAATTTCATTTCTACAGTTACCAAGGAAGGATTCCTAAGGGCAAGGCCAGATCAACGGCTCTGTGGTAGAGAGGCAAGGAAACAGCAACGGAGGACGTGCCAGTCTCCCCACTCCCTACACGGCATTTTTGGAAGGTGGAGCAGGAGGAGAAACCCCTAAATAAGCACGAAACTTATAGTTGACTGAATTAACCCAAAGGAAATAATTTTAATCTGGAAGAGAAGGGTTTTTTTCCTCCTGCCTTGATAAGGATTCTAGAGAAAGATGAGATAAGTTATGGATGACGGCAAAAGGGCAGGATCTATCTGGGTTGTTGCGAATACATTTCAGACCTACTCCAAGTACTTAAAATATCTAGTCGCATCCCAAAGTGAACACCAACATTTGTTGGCACTTAAAGTATGTGCTGTTTTGGTCAGAGTTGCATAGTAAGGTATTCTCTACTACATATATATAAAAAAGGAGCCGTTGATTCCAGGAATTTCATAACTTCTGAATTTCTCCATGGCTAGGTGGTAGGGTGAAGAAATATAAACCCTTCAAGAGAAATCCAACTGGCCTCCACGAGAACTGGTCAAAGAACTTGGAAGCTCCACTGCAGGTCAGTGAGCACCCTGTGGAATTCGCAGGAAGGAGGCAGAAAACGCCTATTGCCAATCAAGGTAGGGCCCGGAGGCAGAGCCAGGGCACCCACTCCATTTGCTTTTGTCCCTGCTGTTTGCTTTGGCAAAAGCACGGTCCTTTGCAGGAGGGAAATGGTTTCTAGGTTGGTCTGCAGACTAAGCGGATGTGGACTCAAAAGAAAGGAGGATTGAGTTGTTCTGACTAAACAGGCTTGATTCACTTCCCTGGGACCTCCCCGGACACATCGATATTTTCACAGGAATGAAACGAAGGCAGTGACGACAAAGAAGACATTATAACTGCCACCTGAATTGCCAGTTAGTGTAATATTTACTTGTTAATGCTTCTGAAATAGTTCTGTGAAAAAGGAAAATTCCAACTAAGTCATCTAATCTGTCTTCCTGGCAGTGCAGGATCACCAGCTATTATTTATCAAAGATTAGGGAATAGGTTTTAAACTTTTAGTTGTGAGGGGAAAATAATTCCATATGACACAACAGAGATGTTTTGAGGGATGCATCACTGTTGAACAGCCTCATCCTATAATTAAAGGTATATGCCAAGGAGCTCAAAGTCTAAGGAGACAGTCAGGGAACATGCACTTACAATGTACCGAGTATTTTGATATTTGGTCATTGACGTATCACGTTGTTAACCAGTATCCTTGAGCCCAGTACTGGGCTAGGTGCTGGGGACATCAGAATTTATTATCTAACTGGAGTTATAAATTTCAATGATTCAATACAGTGAAGGAAGTGCTACAAGAATGGCTAACTGGGCCCTAAAGTAGCATGAAGAATGATGATTGGAGATATGGATTTGGGGAATCAGAGAAGGCTTCATGGAGGAGGTGATATTTGTGAAGATTTCTTATACAAAACCACATGGAATTACCTCTATAATATAAAAGGTGCTTTGATGAACAAGTCATTTTTGGGTTGTTCTTAAAAATCAAGCGACTTAGGAAATAATGATTATGAAGGCCAGGGCCTACCAAATCAAAGGTGAGAAGGAAAGGAAAGTTTGGCAGAGATGTTTTCTAACTCCTTCACCTTCTTGTGCCCTTCAGCTCTTGGCCACTTCTCTTTCCCTTGATCACCGTGATCTCTATCTGGGATTCACCTGTCCTTTTGTCTCCTTGCTGGGTAGGAAAGAAATTGATAATCTCTTTGGCATTTAACTTTTAGAACTTAATGGTTTATCTCTTCTCCGGGAACTTTGGTTTTTAGAAAATTTATAGGAGGAAGACAATGCTTAACCAGAAAGAATGATGAAATTTCTGATATGAAGACACTTGGATGGTAGAAATATATTTTTTTACCAAGTGGCCTTCCAAACTGCTCGAAGAAATGCCACCTCTTTGCCTGAGTGGCTAATGCTGATTACAACCCCTCAGAAAATATTCCCCTGAAGGAGTTTTAGGAGATTTAGTTAAGCTGCAAAGACAGAACCCATAGGACTTCCAAAATCCTAATGAAGTCATGGTATTATTTATATTTTACCAACTCAGAAATGAATTCCATTACTTGAGACGTACATATATGCAAGTTCAAATTTTTATTCCCGGCATAGATTTGAGTGGTGAGGATAAAGAAAAAGAAAGTGACAGAAAACAGTTTTGTGCATGTGTTTACATATACACGTGTGTGTATGTATGTATTTATGTGTATATATGTGTGTATGTGTATGTGTGTATGCCATATTACTAAGCATGTTATTGCACTAAGTGGTATTGATTGTGGCACCAAGATCATAAGAGAACGTCTGGAAAATTTTAATTCAGTTCTCTTTGTGTCTGGCACTGATGTTTTCTACCCTCAGGGCATGTGAACTTTTTAGCTTCTAAATTGATTGTTTGTTTATTCTCAGCCGTTTAACCAGTTGGGCTCTATGAGCCCTGAACAATCTGATTCTCGAATGATTTCCTGGCAGACTTACTGCTGATCCTTTTTAGAGAAGACATGCAATTAATAGTTATCGGCAAGATTTTGATGGTTTGTAGTTTCTTTACCATGTAGTTCTGAACATGTTTTTGTCGCTCAGTTGTATGGTTTTTAAAAAAACTCTATAAATTTTCATTATTTCAGTTTATTATCTTTTATTATATGCAGCCTGTTACACTATTTAAGACATTTCTTGTCCATCTTCATTCTTCACTGATTATTCTGAAGAATTATTACTACGTTGATTAATATTGAGCCCAACTATGCAGTGCACTCTCTTTTTTCCCCTTTTACATGTTAATTTATTTTCTCTTTTTAAATTTCACCAAAATTCTAGGCAGCTCCCACTATATCTAATGAAAAATTCTTGCCTTATTTACCATCGTACTTGTTTATTACTTTCATTTCAGTTGCTTATTATTTCTTATGAATGTCAAGTGGAAGAAACAATATAAAAAATTTAATATCTCTGTAACTCATAAAATTATGAAAATTCTAATTTTTAGTTTGACACAAAATTTGAAAACAACTCAAACTGTTCAAAATATAACTTCTTGGAAATGTTTCCAAATTGATTCCAAATATTCTTTTGTAGTTGTGAGTCTCATTTCTCTCCATGTATTTGTTAATTTTCTTTCCCACCTCCAAGTTTCAGAAAAACGAGAGTTCAAACAAGTACCATATGATCATGGAATCACATACTCATTAGGTTGGATAAGACCTTCATGGTAATTTTATTCGTCTACTTATTACATTTTTAAATCTCCTTTATATACATCTCCTCATAGAGATAATCTGGCTTATTCTTGAACTCCTCCTAAGAGAGGAGAATTATTAACTTTTGAAACAATATATTTCATATTTGAACAATGATGTCAAAAGTTTTCTCTTTCCAGGACCTTTTTCTTTGTGGTCTTGGTTCTGGAATTATCTCGGCGTTACATCGTTTTTGGAGTTATCTTGAAGAGATCTGATTCTTCAATGACATGCAAACATTTCACCGTTTTATGTCAACAACTATGAGCCCCCAAAGTCTTTTTCTCTTTCCTCACAGGTCCATCATTTCCAGTTTCCTTGATCACTGCTTACGTTTTATGTCTGACTATTGTTCTTAGAACATGCTCAGTTTGTAGCCTTCCTAGAGTTTAGTGGACACAAATCTCCAGGTGTGGCCAAACAGAACTGTCATCCTTACCCATTCTACATATCCCAAGATTGCATATTAAGCATTTTGGACATCATATTTCATTGTTGACTTATCTCAGGCTTACTGTTGATTTAAACTATAAGTCATGCTGGGCCCTGTATCCTTCACTACCCAGAACTCTAACTGTTTTTTGGACTTCAGCACAAGACTTTAAATTTATCTCCTTAAATCTTATTTTATTGTATGTAGCTTGGCTTGGAAAGGTGTTTTTCGTTCTTTTGCGGGGGGGGGGGCTAAATCATTCATAATCATGTCCAGCTTTCCACCATCTATACATTTGGCATAGCTGTCATCCATATTTTTATGTGAATTATTGATAAAATTATGTGGTGTGAGAGAATTAGGACAACTTCTCTTTAGGTTGCCACAGATAAATACCTATTACGTATTATATAGTTCTTCAAAAATTACAAATGCAACTAATCAAATCATCATATCACCCCATTTCTCTGTATTATTGACTAAGCTATTTAAAGAGAGACTATGTTAAATGCAGATGTCCCATGTTCCATATCTACTACATTTTCTTGGCCTACCAAAGTAGGAAAAACAGGTTAATCTGATGTGACCTATTAATGAACGGTAACTCCTTGTAGAAACTGTTAACTGTGTCCTCACAATGTTCCCCTCTTTTGGAGTCTTGTCGATATTGCTGTGCAGCTTGCTGTCCTTTGGTGTGTGCTATTTCCATCTCCTTGTTTGTTTTAGAATAAGGAAGACACTCAGTCAGTCTGCGATCTCCCTGTTCCTTTACTAGTTTTCTCATTTCCTCACGGGCACACATTACATTTGCATTTCTCTTAGCCACAGGAGATGCAATCCCCCTCGACAGAATTGTAGAGCTTGCTTAGAGAAGATAGATGTTCTTTTAACATTTATAAAAATTCTAATATATTTAATAAATTTAATCCCTTCATGCTGTGTTTTTACCAAAATATTCATTCTGAAGAAGATTATCTACAGAGAATATGGAGATCAAATGAGAGATGTAAGTTTTCACCATCTCTCCATTTTCTATCAACTGGCAGAAGTGGGCTCAGAAGTGATCTATAGCTCTTCAACATCCACTGCCAGGAGAATGAAAAGACAAGCTAGGAGAAAATATTTTCAAATCACATAACTGATAAGGGACTTATATATAGAATACAAAAGAACACTGAGAAGACAATAAGAAAATAAACAACCCAATAAAAATAGGCAAAAGATCTGAACAGACACTTTGCAAAGGAATATATGGATCTCAAATAAGCATATGAACTGATGCTCAACATCATTAGTCAGCAAGAAAAGGCAAATTGAAGCCACACAAGATATTAGTGCACACTTATAAGAAATACTTAAAGAAAAAAGTTGATCATACCACGTGTGGGCAAGGATAGAGAGGAACTTGAATTCTTATATATTGCTTGTGGAAATACCAAATGATTTGATCACATTGGAAAACAATTTTGCAGTTTCTTATAAAGTTAAAAATATACTTAGCATACAAACCTAGCAATCTCATTCCCTAAGTATTTATCCTAGAGAAATTAAAACTTAAGATTCACACAAAAACCTACATAGGGATGTTCATAGTGGCTTTATTTGCAATTGTCAACAACCAGAAACAGCCCGATGTCTCTCAACTGTGGTATAGCCACACAACAGAAAAATATACAACTATAATAAAGAACAAATTATTGATACATGCAACAACATGGATAAATCTCAGATGTATTATCCTTATGAAAGAAATCAGGATTAAGAGGCTGAATACTATCCCATGTATATGATATTCTTTCAAGGCATAACTATAGGGGCACAGAACAGGTAGGTGGTTGCCAGGGGCTGGGTATGGGGGTAAGAATTGGCTACAAAAGGGCATAGAGGATTTTTTTGCATGATGGAATTGTTCTATGTGTTGATTGTGGTGATAATTAACATGACCACATGTGTTTGTCAACTCACAGAACTGTACACCAAGAAGGGTGAATTTTACTGGATATAAGTTACACCTTAATTTAAAAAAAATGAGTATTTAGCTTCTTTGTTCTTGTTATCCAAATATATTTTGTTATTGAAAACAAAGCCATTTTAATTTTCCTAACATAGTGAGCCTCAGCCAAAAATGTCTCTCATAATAGCTGGACAAAACTTCCAGACTGTCTTAGTCTGTTTGGGCTGCTGTAACAAAATACAGAATTGGTGGCTTATAAACAACAGAAATTTATTTCTCACAGTTCTTGAGGCTGGGAAGCCAAAGATCAAGGCACTAGCAGATTCAGTATCTGGTGAGGGTCTACTTCTTCATATATAGCCATTTTTTCACTGTAACTTCACATGATAGAAGGAGTGAGGGATCTCTCCAAGGTCTGCATTATAGGAGTACTAATCCCAGTCATAAGGTCTCTGTCTTTATGACCTAATCACTACCCAGAGGCCCCACCTCCTAATATCATCTAATACATCATCTTGAGGGTTAAGATTTCAACATATGAATTTTAGGGGGACATAAACACTCAGCCCATTGTACATCCTGACCCATCTGATCTCCCTTTCCCAGTTCTTCCCTCAAGGCCTTTTCTCTCCTTTGCTTTCCAGTGTAAATCTGATTGTAGCCCTTGGGATCACAGTCCCCTATTAAGAATGACTCAGCATCTTTACTGTTTTCCCCATAGATTAAAAGAGCACAAACCCAATGGCCAGAATCTTTCTATGATTTTTTTATCCAAATGCCCTCAAACCCTAGCCCCAGTTTAACATTTGGGAGGGGCTCAGCTGTGATGAAACACACACATATTAAATATGTCTGGTATGACCACATTTTCCGGTACTTTATAGAATTGTGAGATTTAAAAACCACCAGTTCACATCAGATTTTCCTTGTTTGTTGGTGAATATGGAATGTGGGGTGGAATCATAGAGTCACAGAATGTTCAAGCTGGAAGACTCTTAGAGTTCATCTTGTCCAATTCTCTATTTTACAGAATCAAAAGCCTCATTGCCTGTTGGCCATTATCTGGTAACTTCAGGCACTCTCTGATCTTGCATTCCTTGGGCTCCATCCAGATCCAGGTCCAAGATACGCTGTGCTCCTAGAGAAATGCATTCCACTTGGATAAAACAAAACAAAACAAAAGCCCAGCCACCTATTCTGTTAGCAGACAGGAGTATAAATATGCATTTCCGAGGGTGCATCAGCAATCAGCTATGCTGTGGTTTAGTAAAATGAAGCTTATTTAAGCAGACCTTGGGTTTTCCCTTAAGGTCAGACCTTTGGGTTCCTCCAAGGTTTCTGGTGGTCTAGCAGTAAGGACTTTGGATGATCTATTTTATTTCATGTATTTATTTATTGAAATTTAACTGCAATTCAGGCTGACTATTCTGAATGCTGGGAAGTCTGACTGAAAACAAAAACAAAAACAAAACACCTACCTTCAAGGCTACTTTACCTTGTTTGTCCTTAGAAAATTTCTGTGAAGGAAGTTCAAGGCTCTCACAAAAAGGAAAACGTGAAATTAAGTTTTCTGCTGCTCTTGGCTTCTCAAGAATAAAGTTTGTGGCAAAAGTACAAAACCGCCAAGGTTTGGAGTTCTCACTACTGAGGATGGGTGGACGATATTTGAGAAGATAGTCTCGGCTGGAGGAAAACAAGGCTACCCAGCTCGGCTGTTTATTTCCCTTTCTCTCAACAACTTTACTAGGAGAAGCTTCTGGGTCCTCAGTTTATTTGTCCTGTTGGTTAATTTCCTTGCAGTGACATCTCCCAAACATGAAACTGTCACTTTCAGTTTGCATCTCTCCCTTAACAGAGTCAATTGCAGGACTTGGTCCTGTTCCTGCTGCCCTCCTTCTCTCTTTTGGGGACCAGCAAAGTTACTATCCCTGGGGCATGAATTTCTACTTGAATTGAGTTGGCAAAAGTTCAGGTGTATGGGATCTAGTTGCTGAGAATAGGTGCTTTTTGGTGTGTCACTGCTTCTAAAATCTTGCCCTCCTTGTCTCCGAGGGTACATGGAAGAGCTTAATTGTTAAAGTGATTCAAGTTCACTGTTTTATTTTTTTTTCTGATTACTTCTTATTTTAAGAGTGTGGATATACTTCTGTTTGGACTAGAAAAACTCTCATTAGAGTTCTATGGGGCGCTGAGCAGGGCTTCCTGGGGGAGCACACTTATTTCTTATCAGCAGTCCGTGAAGCTGGCCCCCTTCCTGTTCAGAGCTCCCTTTTGGAATTTTTCTTTGACACACTCCTGTAACTCCTTCACTCCTGCTCTGATTGCCTAAGGCACCATGAAATGGGAATGTCCTGTGCAGTGCCCTGATGTCTAGTCCCTGCCATTCTCTGCTATTCAGATCCTGTCAGGGCCCCACACATACCCTTCAGTGATGTTTCTTAGATGTGGCCTCATTTTCTCAGTCTTTCCAAAGGGACAGTTTAATCTGCTAAGTAAGCGTAATGTAAGGAACTCTTATAGATTTCAACAGCAGCTGTCTAGAGACAGAGAATCTGCTACTGCTCTCTAATGTAATGAAGTGTCCCCAAAGACAGAATAGGGAGAGCTGGGGAGGGTGTCCCACATGGTGGGAGCCTGGCTTTGGGGCTGCCCATTGATGGCTGCAGAGCAGCGAAACTTAGACCTGCTGTTGGGCTGCAGGTGGTTTTCATGTTCACTCAAGCCTCTGATGTCTACACCTCACATCCCATTATCTTGGGCCTCCCATGGCATCAGCAGTTCTGGGGCTCTTCTGGTAAATGTTATATGTGAATAAGCCTCTCGAGTCACAAAATGGGATGAACTTCCATTAAGGAAACAAGCTTTTGCAATATTTAGCCAATTCCCAAAGCTATTTGAAATATATGTTGATTTATCTTTATGAGAAACAAAACTAGAACAAGAAGTTGTATATTAATAAGCATTAAATTATTGAAAAAGTTAAAGAGTAGCTGTTTATTAACATGTTCACCTCCCACTTCACCTCTCCAAAAAGAGAGGAGTGATAGATATTTATACCCCAGCAGGACTCACTTGGATGCAAGGAACTCTATCTAATGAAAATCCCATGCTGCAGGCTGAGCTGGAGGGAACATCGGGAGTGGCTCAGACCCAGGCCTTCGAGGCAGGGGACGGACACCGTGGTACTTGGTTTGCGGTGGAATATCTGGAAAAAGCATTGGTTACATTTTTGTAACCCTTGGCTAATGAGTCCCAGTCGGTGAGGCTGAGCTGAACACCACACAGGCAGCAGACCATCAGCTTGCTTCTCCTGAATGCAAAGATGTCATGGAATCAGGTCTTGTCTTTTCATGTAACCTGGCAGCTAATTTCCCCCTTAATTAGTTACAACACTGTTTATGCAAAACAAAGGATTTTATTATTTCCTTAAAAATTGTGCTGGAATCCTAGAATTTATTTTCTAAGTATATTATTAAGCATTTTTTTTAAAAACTAGCTTGAAGGTCAGGGATTTTCTAGTGGAGATTGTTACTCATATTCTCAGGGTTTCTTGAAAGTGTGTTGACAGAGGGATATGCTTCACCTTCTCGGTTCTGCCCCTGTGTTATTAACAGCTAATAATTACTTGATATTTTGAAGTTTGCAAGAACTTTGGCTATGCAGAATCTCAAGTGGAGGTCTTATTAGGATTAGAGGGGGATAAAGAATTGTAGAATAAAATTTTAGAATGTTACTGCTTGGAAGGGCTTTGGGAGTCCTTTAGTCTAGCATTTCCCAAAGTGTGTCCAGCAGGACGCTAGTTCTAAGAAATGATATTTTTTTTTTTTTTTGAGACAGAGACTCACTTTGTTGCCCTGGCTAGAGTGAGTGCCATAGCGTCAGCCTAGCTCACAGCAACCTCAAACTTCTGGACTCAAGCAATCCTACTGCCTCAGCCTCCCAAGTAGCTGGGACTACAGGCATGCGCCACCATGCCCGGCTAATTTTTTCTATATATTTTTAGCTGTCCAGTTAATTTCTTTCTAGTTTTGGTAGAGATGGGGTCTCGCTCTTTCTCAGGCTGGTCTCGAACTTCTGAGCTCAAACAATCCGCCCACCTCGGCCTCCCAGAGTGCTAGGATTACAGGAGTGAGCCACTGCGCCCGACCCAAGAAGTCATATTTGAAAATAGGGCTCCACAATCAGATAGGTTTGGAAAACACGAAACACTATTTCTCCTCCTGGAGATTCACAATTTGTATTAACGTATTATAGCTTCTGAGGAGTCCAAAACATGAAAAAACACCAGCTTTGTTTGAAAACAACATTTCCCACTTTTATTTGATTACGAAATATCTGTCACCTCTCTTGTCTTTTCTTTAAAAAAACACTTAAGGAAACCAAAGCCTTAAAGTTACACAGCTAATGGGTGGCACACCCCCAATCTCACAATTCTCAGGCTCCAGATTGTTACATAACTTGATGGGGTTTGTAAAGAACTCTGACCATGACTCACAACTGCGGACTTATGGAGCTGTTTGCCAACTTGTTCTCCCGAATCTAATGGTCTTTGGGTGATTCCCCAAACTGAGGAGGAGGCAACAGCAGCCCACGTGTTGGGATCACAGAAAGAACCATAGAAGACTGCAATGTGTTTGAGTTTCTGCAGCTGAAGGGAGGGTCGGTTCTGCTGCCCACAGGTGAATGACCACATGGTTGCAGGCAAAGCCAGCCCAAGGCAAGTCAAGGAAGAGATGAAATGTGCCTTCAGAAAATCTACATGCTCTTTTTTAATTTATGTTGTAAGTATAGCTGCCCCTTCACATCCTCAGTGAGTTGTAATAAAAATTCTACTCTGGAAGCTTTATTCATACTAAAGTGTAAATGATTGATAAAAACTTAAAAGTATTTCCTATTCCACAGGGATTTACATTTTACCCTAAACTCTGAGCTAAAGAAATAAAACTCTGAGAGTGTCTCTCGAGGTAAGTGAGTGGGGGAGAATTTATAGGAGGGTACATAGAATCTGAAAACCTTAGCAGGTAGATAACATATCTATTTCACGTTTGAATAAGAATAGCCTGGGCTCCAAAAAATACACATTTATGGTCCAACCCAATTTAATACATGTGCCTTGACATTTTATTTTAACAGTTCTGTTAAGGCATCTTTTTTCACAGGATGGAGTAGTCTTGGTGAGTCCCCAGGGAACAGTGTGACTTGATTTTTCACACATGACCCTTGCTTCTACCACTTAAGGAAATGAGATTGCATGCTCAGGGCTTCTTAGTCATACACACACACTTATTAATTCCTTCATAGTGAGTAGCTGCCATGTACGAGATGCAGGGAAAGAGATATACCCAAGTCATGGCTTTCATCCTTAAAGAACTTACCTTCAAGAAGGGAGATTCATAAATTCATATAAACAGATAATGAGGACTTCATAATTTCTATAATGGAGATATATACTAGCAATGTGGGAATGAATCTTCATGTCAGTATTTTGAGCTTCTGTGACAATGTAAATTCTACCTGATAAGTACTTCAATGGAACTCAAATTTTGTGCTATTCTTCAGACCCTAACTCTAGGCCATAGTCAGAGGTGGTGCTTAAAACATAGAAGAGCTCCTTGCATGATGTGGTGTGTGAGGTGAAAACCTCCCCCCTCCTGCCATCATAAATGGCACAAGCTTTTAAGGTGACATTTGTGTTTAGGTGGGTCTGAAGCCTTTTGTTATTGGAGAGAGGTAATATACTAACTTAGGGAAAACTGTGGACTCTAAAGATATTAAGACAGCCAGCAACCTCCGAGTAATATGCAAAGAAAAGAAAGGCAGATCTTTCTTTAAAGCAAAAAGATAGCACTTAACGAGGTCATTAGGTCTTGACATTTCAATGATCTTCTTTAAGCAAACCCATGCAACTAAGTTTCCAACATATGGGCCACACACATCATCAAGAATTGAGATGGGAGGAGTCATCTTACCTTTCTTCATCAGGGCCACTCCACTTCATCACGGAGTAGCTTGGCAATGCAAAACTCTGGATTAGGGTTGCAGGTAGTAACCAGTGTCCCCAAGATTTGTGCAATGTGCGGACAGTACCCTGTCTATGAATGTCTTGGTTTACTCTGGGCCCCTCTTTCCTTACATCTGCCATCATGTGAACTCATAAGGCGTAAGGTTAAACAACAGAATTCCAGAGCTGTAAGTGACTTAGACTCCCTCTGAGAAGGAGTAGCAGAAAAATTTAATGCTCAGTTTTTGAAACCAACATGCTTGGGTTTGGACCATGGCTCTGCCTCCTACTAGCTGTATGACCTGTGAGTGGGAATTTATAACACCTAACATATAATGAGATCATGCAGGTTAACCACTTAGCACTTGGCACAGTATAAATGTACAAATAAATATTAATTATTATTATAACCTCACCTCTCATCCTTCCATTTAAAACAATAATTTGGGACTCAACAAAGTGAAATGCTTTGTCTAAGCTCTTATGGCTAGTCAGTAACAGTCAGAATTAATTTAGTGTTGGCCTCACCAGAGCCCTGGGATTTGCTCAATAGAATTTTATATTTTAAGCCACCTTTAAACAGTCATGGAGTAAGACTCCATGTGGTCCTTCTCCTTCAACTACTTTTCACATTCACACCATGACACACTTTTTGGATACATTTCAATAGTTTTTGTATTGGGCTTTGAAATGTTCACCTTAATATTGTGTTTTTCAAGGTCTGTTGTCTGTGGAGCTAAACCCGCAGTCCATATTCCCTCGAATCTCTTTCATTTATGTCTGTGAGTTTCTCCTTTTCTGTTTGTTTGATTTTCTTGTAACAGTTCTCACTTGCGATTCTTCTGGAGTACCGTGGTGCAGACAGGCAGCAGGCTCTGGGGTTTTATGTTCCCTGTCCACTGCAGTCCCCCAAGCTCCTAGCCCCTGAGTATATGGGGAGGAATATGAAAGCTCAGCCCGCATACTGACGGTTGAGACAAACTCAAAAATGCAGTTTATATTTCAGAGCTGTCTTCGGGGTTTGGGCTGAAGCTAAGACTTTGCCTGAAATCCCACTTTGGCTTCTCTGCTCTTCCTTGCCTCTCCCAACTCCTTGCTTGGAAGTGAAGCCTCATCTCAGAGTCTGCCTCTGGAGCCCCGAGCCTAAGAGACCCAGGTATGCTTTTGTTGACCTCCTATCAATAAAAAAGAGCCTTATTTAAGAATAAGCTATCTTCTGTTTTACATATACACTTTTTCATATTAGAATTTGTTCAGAGGGTGGAATGTTTTGTTATTTCAATGAGATCACCCATGTAAAAGGCTCTTTGTACACTATGGAAGCCATAGAAACATGAGTGATGATTACTCAAATTTCATTCCCCTATGCCGTAATTTTGGGTTAGGGAAGAGAAGTCTGGCTTGTAAAGTACATATCACAGTTTCCCTTTCTCAGCTTTCAACTGCTTGGAAGTTTCTATTTCCATTTCTAACACTTCAGTTCCTCTGTTGACACCTCGCCACTGATTGTATCAGGTCAGGGAGTACAGTTCTCAGAGCAAAGATGTAGGACTGGGATGTTTAGTGCACTGAGGTTAGCTGTGGAGTGTGTCATACAAAGGCCGTGGGTTATACTTTTTAAAAATAATATTTAATATGCCTTTATCCTTTAATTTATAACAGGTTTTAGTACATGAAAGTATATAAAGATATATACTTTATTGTAATTATCAACCGTTTTCTCAGTTTTTCCCCCTCATGTTTAGGGAGGGGAGAATTTAGCCCTAAGTTTAAACATGAATGCACAAGGAAAAAACAAGCTTGCTATAGATAAGAATGTCCCTTTATTACATGTGTTGATATAAAACTTTAGTATAGTTACTCCCCCTGATGCTCGTGCTTAATGATTGCAATAGCAAATGCTTTTCTATTAAAAAGTCCAAAAGAAGTGAAGTTGGTTTTTTTTTTTTTTTTCATAAATTCTCTGTGGTTACTGCAGTGACCACAACACCCTCTGTCATTGCACTCATAGCAGTTTCATCAGAACTGAGTCAGAGGTGGTGCTTAAAACATAGAAGAGTTCCCTGCATGATGTGGTATCTCCTAAGGGGTAGGTTAGAAGTTCCCCATCTGTAGGCATTGCTGGGCTAGCATCCATGCTCTAGTCCCACAACCCATCATGTTTTTTGGAATAATAAAGATGCTTTTAGTAGCCCATGCAAGAGTAGATGCTGAAACTGTAACTTGGCTTCTATGCGATGTTGATTCTATAACTTGCAACCTCATGTATAGAACCCATCTGCCCTGCTCTTTTCTGGCCACAGCCAAGAGCTCCAGATTGAAGAGATTCTGACTAGTGAATTTGGGGTAATCATTTCATTTCCCAGGTGGTCCAATTCAGGATTTACCCCTGATTTAGAGTTGCTCAAGAGAATTATGCAAACCAGCAGCAAAGCTGGGGCACTGCAACCAGACACCATTTCCCTGGAGGTCCTGGGCACAGCCCCAGCAGGCCTGGCTACGTGGACGTGGGGCTGAGGGCCTGGACTGCATGTGACACCAGTACTCAGAACACAAGAGACTCCCAGCTCTTTGAAAAATAGGTTTTTGTTTGATTCCTTTCCAGCATTTACTTAATTGTAAAGTCTGTAGTCTAATTTGAACAATTGTCATACTTGTTCTCAGTAAACCAAAATGAGAAGTTCTGAGTAATCCATTTGGTACCAATAAAAAAAAGAACCCAGCGTTGAAATGTATAATTGTTATTTTGATGAAAATACGAAGAAAATTATTCTATTTCTGACAACCCTAGTTTTCTTTTCTCTCATTTTGAGTTTATAATTCTGGCTTTAAATTCCAGATCAGTGTTCCCTGCCAAAATGTACAGTCTCTGTTTGTGCCTGAATACCTCAGAATAATTTTTTTTTTTGGTATAAAGGACAATTCTCTTATTCCATCCAAAGGATTATAAGACCTCAGTGTGTGTCTTGCTGCTGAGCTTAAGATCCTTAAAAGCCAGTTTTTGTTTGCTGCAACTTATCTGAGGTTTTTTACTACATCCAACCCCACCCTTATATTCTCAGAAGTGAATGTTTTAGGAGAGTGCAAATGCCATGAATGCTACTTGGATAGGTATGTCTTTCAGGCCCCGGATATCCCAAAATCCTCAGAGAAGTCTGTTTTTCAATCACATGAGTAGGTTTTATTGAATTAGGTTCTGATTTCTTGATGAAGAACCTCATCTGTATTGTATCTGCCATAAGAAATGCAACTGATATCCTTTGGACAAATCCACAGACTATAGGCTGTGTGATATCGGCCTTTAGGTAAATTAGGATTGAAATGTCACATTCCTGACAAAGGAATTACCTGATTTCAAGCTTTTGACACACAGTTTGACTTGTCAACTAGAGAGAGAGGTGGTGGTCAGGGGACTGCAATTACTTGTGGACTATTGTGGGGCAACCTGAAGCCATAAAGCCAAAATGCAGCCAATTCATCCTTTTTTTTTTTCTTGTTCACAATTTCTCTTCCATGTTTATGGAAAATTCACAAGATGCTTCATAGGATTCACTTGTTTCAACTATTCTTCCTATTCAGCCTAATTATATCAGAAAGCTGCTTGAAAGGTGAGTCAATAGAACACATTTCTGTTTCTACAAGTGGGTCTAGATTTGGGACATTCTGCTTCATGGGGCGGGCTTCATAGAAAAGGGGGGGACTGCACCGTTCTGACTCCCTCTTCTCTATAGTTTTTTAGTGGATCCGGGGAAGAAAGCCAGCTATCAGTAAGTCTTTCCTTGTACTCGGCAACACCATGTGGCTTCAGTAACACAGCACATTGTCTCTCTCTGCTTAGTAAGTTGTAAAGAGGGTAGGGTGTCTTTGGAGACAGGAAACCTAATCCCTAGTTGGAGTCCGTATGCGAACTCCCAGAAGTGGAGTCTCCCTTGAGGAAAATGAGGATGCTGGACACCTCATGCAGGAGACAGGATGGAGAGTGAAGGAAGACAGACCCACCTGGGTTCACATTCTGGTTCTACTATTTGCTACTCTTAGACCTTGGGCCACATTTCCAGTATTTCTAAACTTAGGCAAATGATACTGCTCTTGTAAAGATATTTGAGATAAAAGGTAGTATAGACAGAGTACCAGATTTTTCATGGGTACTTGATAAACAGTAGCTATTATTATTACACCTTCTACTGTGTGTGTTAGAAACTTTGTACAACCAAAAGGCATCACAAACTCATTCCTGTGAGTGCCTATCTTTTGGAAAACTGATGTTTGTTTTACATTAACAGCTCCTATTATCTTTAGAGAGATGTGAATGCAAAAATGAGTCTAAATTCAATTCTTTTGCCTATTATGTGGAATTTAGTTCAGCCAATAATTTTTGAACTCCAGGTATGTTTATTAAGTCTATTTCGTGCCAGGCAGTGTGCTAAGTGCTGGGAATACAAGAATGACTGGGTGCCTCTGTCTACCAAGTACCATTAATTCTAGTGGAAGGGCAGACAGAGACAGAAATAGAATATTTCAATGGAATTTGATCAGTGCTATGCACAGGTTGTGGTAGGCACTGCTAGTTTTCGTCCTAATGGTAGTTCTCTCTTCTTTATAGTTGACCCAACCCCGACTTTGTTCAGGGTGGCAGAGTGTCCAGCTAAATTCTCTCCTTCCTAGGGTCCCTTCATGCTAGGTGTGGCTGTGTGACAGAGATCTGACCAGTAGGGCACACACAGAGAGAAGTGATGGAGATTCCAATAGAGTTGTAGCCCTGATAAATGGGAATTATCCAGGGGACACTGCCCTTCTGCGTTTTTCCTGTCTTGAATGTGAGTGTAATGTCCAAGGATGCAGCAGCCATCTTGCGATCAAGAGAGAGATGAGCATGAGGGAGAACGTAAGAGAATTCCGGAGATGCTAGCCCTGATGCCATTGAGCCAATGAACCAATGCCAGCTGCTGCCTAGCTCCAAAATCACGTTATGTGAGAAAAATACACCTGTATTTGTTTGAGCTGCTATGAGGCAAATTTTCTGCTACTTGCAACCAAAGAGATTCCTAAATGTCTATAGGCAGGAGGAAGAGGGGTCATATTGTGCCCGTAATACTAAGCAGCTGGGAGGAAGCACAGTCACTACAGCCAGAAAATCTGCCCTCTGGTGGATGGGAAGAGCGCTGGGCAAAAAGCCATTCAGCAATGAATTTCTCATCCATCACCTACAGTTTGGAACACTCAGGGCGCAATCGAGAGGAACAAAAAAAAAAACTTGGATGAGCCTGTCTCCTGGGAAATTTTAGTCCAATTGGAGACATGTTCCCATACAGTCTTCCACACAACTAGTCACAATGTCATCTGAGTGACCGCGTGTGCTGAGGGACCTCGCTCAGGAACTCACGGTTCCCTGTGACTTAGATCACGCCGGAGCTCTCCGCAGTCCACGTTTTAGGTTAAACCCTTGCTGCGTTTTCCAGAAGCAGGGCCTCGGAAACCCTGACCGTGGCCAGATTCACAGATATGCGGCTGCCAAGACTAACAGACTGGTAGACGGTCTTTTTGCTGCCCTCGCAAACTCCCAACGAGATACCTGCTTTTTCCAGTAATTCACTTCTCTCTGTCTCACCCTTTTCTTTTTCGGGCACAAGTTGAGAGTCTCACAGATGGCTTCGGGGAAAATAACTGCTTGTTCTCAAACATGCTGTTGGGAGGCACATTCCTGCTCCCTCCCTCCCTCTTGCACAGTTCCTGGCCTGCCTTGGCCCTGTCTCCGGGAGATCATGACGCTGCAGCCTCACTCTGCAAGTCCCCGTACCTTCCAGCAGTCGGGCTGGCGGCTGGGCTGCTGGCGTTTACATTCCTCTTCTAAGTAGCTTGGCAAATAGGAGACTTTGCTTCTCTGTTCTGAGCCTGGCTTTTAATTGCTGGCTGAAGGGAACATTCAGCTTTGTGCCCATGAATCCACAGACCTCAGGGAGCCCTTCCACCTCTTCTCCCATGCCTACCTGTAATCGCTGAGGTGTGGCTCAGCATGCAAAACAAACAGCCACAGACGAGCTGGTTTAAACTAGAGCTCCATTTATGGGGAGATGAGGAGGCTCAGTTAGGTGCCCATGGGGTGTGGGTTGGCACTGAAGGCTGGAAAAGAAACTTAGTGCACCCATGAACATGCTGTGTTTATGATCCAAAATAAGAACAAGCACAATTTGAGTCCCCAGGTTTAGTTGTGGTGGATTTCAGGCAGGTGAGGAGACCAGGGACTGTAAACAAACACTTAGAAGAGGCTAGCTAATGCAGATGTCAACAAAGAAAATAATCATTTGGATAAAAGGCAAGTAACACCTGATATTCAGAAAAGACTAGGTATACATTAAAATGTGGTCATGTCCTTGGGTTTTCAAAGGCCCTGAAATAAGTGGAAACTGTCTCTAACATTCATTCCTGCCTCTGCCTTAAACTCTATGTATCTTGCTGAGTCTTAGTTTCTTCACTGGTAACTGGGGGATAAATATGTAAGTTTTTCTCATGGAGTTGTTTTGAAACTGACATGAATCAATAACTTCAAAAGAACTTTGTAATCTGTATTATACCTCACAAGTTAAATTTTTTTTCTTTCTTTTATAATTTTTATTTTCTATTAAGGTATAGTTGACAAAAAATGTATATTTACAGTGTGCAACATGTTTTGATATGTGTATTCATTGTGAAATGAGTAAATCATGCTTATTAACATACCCATAACTTCACATACTTATCATTTTTGTTGTGAGAACATTTAGGATCTACTCTTGGCAATTTCCAAGCCATCAATATGCTATTAACTATAGTCACCATGCTCTACAATAGGTCTCTGGAACTTATTCAACCTTACTAAAACTTTGCATCCTTTGACTAACGTCTCCCTATCTCAGCACTCCCAGCCCCTGAAAATTACCTTTCTTTTCTCTGCATTAGTAAGTTCAAATTTTTTAGATTCCAAATGTAAGTGAGATCATGCAATATTTGTCTCTCTGTGCCTGCCCTGTTTCACTTAGCATGATG
Source organism: Avahi laniger (assembly GCA_963575035.1). Taxonomy (NCBI): domain Eukaryota; kingdom Metazoa; phylum Chordata; class Mammalia; order Primates; family Indriidae; genus Avahi; species Avahi laniger. The sequence goes on along the minus strand of CAUYSK010006763.1, from coordinate 50,071 downwards.
TCTTTTAGGTTTATTCATGTTGTCAAAAATGACAAAGCACCAGCCTGAGCAAGAGCGAGACCCCGTCTCTACCAAAAATAGAAAGAAATTAATCGGACAGCTAAAAATATATATAGATAAAATTAGCCGGGCATGGTGGCTCATGCCTGTAGTCCCAGCTACTCGGGAGGCTGAGACAGTAGAATTGCTTGAGCCCAGGAGTTTGAGGTTGCTGTCAGCTAGGCTGATGCCACGGCACTCGTCCCAGGCAAGAGTGAGACTCTGTCTCAAAAAAAAAAAAAAGAAAAAAATGACAAGGCTTTCTTCTTTTTTAAGGCTGAATAATATTTCATTGTTTATATATACACACCTACCACATTTTCTTTATTCATCTGCAGATGGGCTCTTAGTTTGATTCTAGATCTTGGCTATTGTTCATTGTTGCAATGAACATGGGAGTGCAAATGTCTCTTCTACATACTGATTTTAATTCCTTTATATATATACACACACACACACACACACACACACACACACACACACACACACCCAGTAGTGGGATTGCTGAATCACATGGTAGCTCTATTTTTAATTTTTGGAGGAATCTCCATACTGTTTTCCATACTGGAAATGTATTAATGTACATTCCTACCAACTTTTTGCAAGGGTTCCCTTTTCTCTATATCCTCCCAACATTTAACTTTTATCTTTTTTGGTAATAATCATTCTAACAGGCATGAGGTGGTATTTCATTGTGGTTTTGATTAGTGATGTTGAACATTTTTTCATACACTTGTTGGCCATTTGTATTTCTTATTTTGAGAACTGTCTATTCAAGTTCTTTGCCCATTTTTTAACCTGATTATTTTATTGCCATTGAGTTGCTTGTGTTTCTTACATATTTTGAATTTTAACCCCGTATTAGATGAATGATGTGCAAATATTTTTTCCAATTCTGTAGGTTGAATTTTTGTTCTAAAAATTGTTTTCTTTGCTGTGAAAAAGCTTTCTAGTTTAATATAATCTCATTTGCCTATTATTGCTTCTTTTCTGAGCTTTTAGAATCATAGCAAAAAAAAAAAAAAATCATTGCCCAGATTCATGTCATGGTGTTTTCCTCTATGTATTCTTCTAGTATTATGGTTTCAGGTCTCATGTTTAAGTCTTCAATCCATTTTGAGTTGATTTTTGTATATGGCATGAGGTAAGGGTCCAATTTCATTTTTCTGCATGTGGATATCCAGTTTTGCCAACACTATTTATTGAAGAGATTGTCCTTTCCCCATTGTGTGTTCCTGGCACCTTGTCAAAGATCAGTTAATTGTAAATGCATGTATTTATTTCTGGGCTCTTCATTCTGTTCCATTGGTTTATGTGTCTATTTTTATTTCAGTACCATGCTGTTTTGATTATTATAGCTTCGTGGTATATTTTTAAACCAGGTATTGTGAGGGCTCCAGCTTTTTTCTTTTTGCTCCAAATTGCTTTGGCTATGTGGAGTCTTTTGAAGTTCTACACAAAGTTTAGGATTATTTTTTCTATTTCTGCAGAAAATGCCATTGGAATTTTGAGAGGGATTGCATTGAATCTGTGGGTAACTTTGGGATGTGAACATTTTAATAATATTAATTCTTCCAGTTCATGAATGTGGGATACCTTTCCATTTTTTTTATGTCTTCTTCAATTTCTTTCATCAGTGTTTTATAGTTTTTAGAGTACAGATCTTTTACCTCTATGGTTAAATTTATAAGTATTTTATATATATTTTGTACCTATTGTAAATGGAATTATTTACTTGAATTTCTTTTCAAATAGCTTATTGTTAGTGTATACAAATGTTACTGGTTTTTATATGTTGATTTTGTATCCTGCAGCTTTACTGAATTTGATTATTACTTCTGACAGTTTTTGGGTGGAGTCTTTAGAATTTTCTGTATATAAGATCGTATCATCTACAGCTAGAGACAATTATACTTCTCCAATTTGAATGTCTTTTATTTGGTTTTCTTGTCTAATTGCTCTGGCTAGCACTATCAGTACTATGTTGAATAGAAGTGATGACTGTGGTCCTCCTTATCTTGTTTCTGATCTTAGAGGAAGAGCTTTCAGCTTTTAACCATTGAGTGTGATGTTAGCTGTAGGCTTATATATGACCTTTATTATGTTGAGTGTCATTCTTTCTGTACTTAATTTGTTGGAGAAGTTTTTAGCATGAACTGATATTGAATTCTTTTAATGTACTATTGAATTCAGTTTGCTACTATTTTGTTGAGGATTTTTGCATCTATCTTCACCAAGGATATCACCCTGTAATTTTATTTTCTTGTAGTGTCTTTGTCTGGCTTTGGTTTCAGAGTAATGCTGTCCATGTGAAATGAATTTGGAAGTGTTTCCTCCTCTTCAGTTTCTTTAGAAGAATTTGAAAGGATTGACATTAATTATTTTTTAAATATTTGATAGAATTCACCAGAGAAGCCATTATTTCCTGAACTTTTCTTAGTTGGGAGGTTTTTGATTATTGATTCAGGCTTTTTGCTTGTTATTGTTCTGTTCAGATTTTCTATTTCTTTATGATTCAATCTTGGTAGGTTATATGTTTCCAGGAATTTATCCATTTTTCTAGGTTATCCAATTTGTTGATGTATAATTGTTCAGAGTAGTCTCTTAAGATCTTTCATATTTCTGTACTATCAGTTGTAATATTTTCTCATTATTTATAATTTTGAGTCTTCTTTCCTTGGTTCATATAAAGATTTGTTAATTTTGTTTATTTTTTCAAAACACCAGCTCAGTTTCATTGATATTTTTGATTGTTTTTCTAGTCTTTATTTTGCTCTGATATTTATTATTTCTCTCTTTTGCTGATTTTGGGCTTAGTTTGTTTTTCTTTTTCTAGCTCCTTGAGGTATAAAATTAGGGATTTGATTAGAAATCTTTCTTCTTTCTCAATGTAGGCATTTAAAGCAATAAATTTCCTTCTTAGAACTGCTTTTGCTGTATTCTATTAGTTTTGGCATATTGTGTTTTCATTTTCATTGGTCTCAGAATATTTTTGACTTTCTTTTTGATTTCTTCTTTACCCACTGGATGTTCAGAAGTGTGTTAATTTCCACATATTTGTGAATTTTCCAATTTTCCTTCTGTTATTGATTTCTAGTTTAATACCATTGTGGTCAGAAAAGATACTTGATATAATTTTAATCTTTTTGACTTTGTTAAGACTTGTTTTGTGGCCTAATCTATGCTAGAGAATGTTTTTTGTGTGTTTAAAAGAGTGTATATTCAGCTGCTATTAACTGGGATATTTTGTATATATCTGGTAGGTCCATTTGGTCTCTAGTATTATTCAAGTTCACTATTTCCTTATTAATTTTCTGTCTGGGTAATCTATTCATTATTAAATGTGAGATATTAAAGCCTGCTATTAGTGTATTTCTGTATATTTCTCCTGTCAGTTCTGTCAATATTTGCTTTGCATATTTAGGTGCTCCAATGTTGGGTGCATATATATTTATAGTTGTTATATCTTCTTGATGAATTGACCTCTTTATCATTATATAATGACCTTCTTTGTTTTATACTTTTTGACTAAAGTTTAGCTTGTCTGGTATAAGTGTAGCTATATCTACTCTCTTTTCATTCCCATTTTCATACATTATCATTTTCCACTCCTCCACTTTCCATCTATGTGTGTCCTTAAAGCTGAAGTGTGTCTCTTATAGGAAGCATATAGTTGGGTCTTGTTTCTTTATGAATTCAACTACTCTATGACTTTTGTTTGGGGAATGTAATTTATTTATATTTAATGTAATATTGACAGATAAGGACTTACTACTGCCATTTTGCTAATTGTTTTCTGACTGTTTTGTTTTTTTTTTTCATTGTTCAACTTCTCCTCTTGTTGTCTTCCATTGTGATTTAATGATTTTCTGTAGTGGTAAGCTTTGACTCTTTTCCCTTTATCTTTTGTGAATCTAGTGTATGATTTTCTTTGTGGTTACTATGAGGCTGATATCTTATAATTATCATAGTCTATTTTAAGCTGATAACAACTTAACTTTGATTGATACAAAACACTGTACTTTTACTCCCACCCTCCACATTTTATGTTATTAATATCACAATTTAAATATTTTATTTATTGTGTCTCCATTAACAAAATATCTGTTGCTACAGTTATTTTTAATACTTTTATCTTTTAACTTTCATTCTAGAGTCAAAAGTGATTTATGCATCATTACAGTATTAAAGTATTTTGAATTTGACTATATTCTTACCTTTACAACAAGTTGTATAGTTTCATGTTTTTATTTTGTTAGTCAGCATCCTTTCATTTCAACTTGAAGAACTTCCTTTAGCATTCTTATAAAATAGTGTTAGTGATGACAAACTCCCACAACTTTTGTTTATCTGAGAAAGCCATTGTTTCTTCTTCATTCCTGAAGGACAGCCTTATCAGGCACAGTATTCTTGATTGGCAGGTTTTTTTTCTTTTTCCCTTTAGTACTTTGAAATTATCGTCCCACTTGCCCCTGGCCTGCAAGATTTCCACTGAGAAATACAGTGTTGGTCTTCGGGTAGTTTCATGTAATAAGTTACTTTTCTTTTGTTGATTTCAAAATTCTCTCTTTGTCTTTGACTTTTGGGAATTTGATCATAATGTTATAATGTGCCTTGGCAAAGATCTCTTTATATTTAATCTATTTTGGGTTCTTTGGGCTTATGGATCTGAATGTTCATTTTCTTCTCCAGATTTGGGAAGTTTTCTGTCATTATTTCTTTAAATAAACTTCTGCCCTGTTCTCTTTCTCTGCTCCTTCTTGGATTCTCCTAATGCATAAATTGGTTCATTTTGATGATGTTCTGTAATTCCTATAAACATTTTATACTCTTTTTTCTTTTTATTGCTCTTAGGTAATTTCAAATGACCTGTCTTGAGCTCACTGATTCTTTGTTCTGCTTGGTTGAGTCTGTTGACTTTCTCTGTGGAATTTTTTAGTCCAGAATTTCTGCTTGTTTTTTTTTTTTATTGTTTCTATTTCTTTGTTCAAATTCTCATTTTGTTCATGTATTTTTTATGATTTAATTTCATTGTATGTCATTGTCATTTTGTAACTCACTTCTTTAAAAGGATTATTTTGAATTTTTTGTCATGCAGTTCATAAATCTTTATTTCATTAGGATTAGCCACTGGTGGTTTGTTTCTTTGATAGTGTCACGCTTCTCTAATTGTTTATGATCCTTGTGGCCATGCATTTGGTATCTGTGTGTTTGAAGAGATAGGCACTTATTCCAGTTTTTAAAGACTGGCTTTGGCAGGAAAAGCTCTTCACCAATCTGTCCAGAGACTCTGGGCAGGTTGTCTGACGTGGTCCTTAGGACTTGCTGCTGGAGGCCTTGGGCACATTGGCTTGATGCCTGGGATAGCAGCTGGGTGGGCTTGGTTCCTAGATCCACGGGGTTGAGCCTGGATTCTAGGTACACAGGGTTGGGCCTAGAGCCTGGGTTCATAAAGGTAAGCCTGGACCCTGAGTTTATGGGGTTAGGCCTGGGGCCTGGGTCTGCAGGGACCATCCTGGTACTAGGGTGCACTGGGTAGACCCGTTAACTGAGTTCCCAAGGGTAGTCCTAGTTCCTGGGTCCACAAGGGCAGGCCTGGATCCTGTATCTTTATTGGCTGTCCTGCTGCTGGGGCGGGCCATGAACCTGGGTCTGAAGGGGTTGGCCTGGACCCTGAGTCCATGGGGTCTGGCCTGTTGGTGGAGGCAAGTCTGGAACCTGAATCTGAAGGGGAAGGCCTGGATCCTGAGTCTACAGAGGGGTGGTTCTGGAGCCAGAGTCCTTGGGGGCCACCCTGGTACCTGGGTCTACTGGGGTGGGTCTAGACCCTGGGTGTACTGGTGCCTGGGGCTTTGGAGATGAGCCTGAAGCCTGGTTCCATGGGGGCTGGCCTGATGTTTTGGAGTGTCTAAAGGTTGGGTCCTTGAGTCCTGGCCTGGAGTCTGAAGCTATAGGGGAAGCATAGAGTTGGGTTGACCTAGTGCTAGGGATGGTATGGAGCCTAAGGCTACTGTGGCTGACTTGGTGGTGGGATGGGCCTTGTGTCCTGGGTGGATCTAGAACTTGAGTCTTTGGGAACTGGCCTATTAGAGGTGCCACTAAGGCCAGTCTAGCTCTGAGCAAGCCTTAAGACTGAGTCTGTGGGGCTGGCCTGGAGCCTACAACCGCTGGTGCTGGCCTACTGATGAGGAAGGCCTTGATCTGAATCTGTGGGAATTGGAGTGGTACTAGGATGGGCCTGGTTACTGAGTCTGTGGGACTGGCCTGGAGATGGGCTGTGAGGTCTTGTCTGGTGTTGAGTTTTACTAGGGTGGGCCCAGTGCTGGGTCTGAGGCAATGTTCCATGCTCTTCACTCTTCCCTCATTCAGAAAGCATCTTCTCTGTGCTGTGCTGCATGGGCTTGAGGGAGGAGTGATGTGGGTAATGTGAAACTGTCCTTTGATTTCCTTATTTCTGTGCTATATTCAGGTGCTGTAATGTCTCATCTGGTTTCCTTAGCTTGTGTGAAGGTATTTTCATGCAAGGGTAATTTTTCAAATTGATATTTTTTTTCCCTATTCTGCTATCTTGCTGACATCAGTCTCTTTCTTTTTTTTTATTTAGTAAAGCACTAGAATCTTTACCTAGGAACCAAAACCCACTAAGAAAAGTAAGTGAAAAAATAAAAGGCAGAAGGGCAAAGCTCAGAGAAGGACATGTCGCTACCTCCTTTTAAGCATTACTAGCTTTCAGGGTTAAGTGGAAGCAGAGCTGCTTCAAACAGCTACCATGTGATGCATTTTGGTTACCTTTGCCTTTACAGATGTTTAGGGAACCAACTGTCTGCTTGCAGTGTTTAAAGGTAAATAACACTATTTCTTTCCTCTATTATTACTGAAAGTTTGCCATTTGCCCCAAGACTGTATCAGAAGAACAAGGACAAATGGTTGAAGAAAAGAAAAGAGAAGTTTATTAATTTGCCAGCAAATGAGGAAAATGGCAGACTGCTGCCTTACAGTACCAATTTTCCTAACTATAGGCACAAATTCAGAGTTTTTAAAGGGAGTGTTTTCAGCTTCAGGCTATTTCTTTTTAACTATAAATGACAGTTCTGATCCAACTTGTCTTTGGCAAAGACAATCTCTTGTGACCTCCATCTGGACAATTTTGTTGAGTCATCTCCTGCAGTACAAAGAACAAAGACACCTCCGTTCCCCTCCCAACCACTGGCCTGAGGCAGGGATATACGTTTTAATTCTCAAAAAGAGTGGGGGATGTTTTAAAAAAGACAGAATACATTTTTACCCTTTTCCAGGCCATTCCCTCTATTACATATTAGGACTATCATTTGTTCTTTGTACCACAGGAGATGACTCAACAGAATTGTCCAGGCAGAGGTCCGGGAGGTCTGGGCAGGTGCAGGTCATGAGAGATTGTCTTCACCGAGATGGGATCAATCAAAACCATTAACTGTAGTTAAGCAACAAATACCCTAAAGCTGAAAACCCTCCCTTTAAAAGTTCTGTTTCTCTGCTTGTGATTAGGACAATGACATTTTAAGATAGGAGTCTCCATTCTCTGCATTTGCCAGTGAATTAATAAACTCATCTCTCCTTTTCCACAACCACTTGTCCTCATTCTTCTGATATTGACTCAGGGACAAGTGCTGAGCTTTTGGTAACACTATCTTTCCTTTGGAAAGGAGACTAGAATCCAGATTCAAGAACAGAGACAACTGGACATCACAGAATGGGAAGGCGAATCCTCTTGGAAATCTGCAGCTACACAGAACTAGAACTTAATCTGAGGGCTTCAGAGGGTAAGAGCACATGGCTCTAATGTTCATCAGTATTTAGTTTCTCTCCAGTTCCAGATACACAGGGACTTTGATCCCCTGTTCCTTGAGGTCAAGAATTGGCTAGACATGACTAGAGATGACTAATGAAATGTGAGCAGAAGTGACACATATCTCTTATAGTTCCAATCACTGGTGTGGGATCTCCTGCTCTTTCTCACTGCCATGCCTTCTAAAGGGCCCATGTGTTTCAGATCGTGTGGCAGTGGATGGGGAAGTGGAAGGGAGGAGGGGTAAGAGGCTCTGAAAGACTGAATTGCAGAGTCACCACAGGAGGGGACAGTTGCCCTGGAGAGTATGCTGAACTGAAGAGGATTTTTGGGTAAGAGTAAATCTTTGTGGTATTGGATGGTGTAGTACAGAAACATAATCCAGCCTATGCTGAACAGTAGAGATACATAAAGGTAAGAATTTTGCTCTTCTCTTGGTGGCTTTCCTTGCACTTTGCCCACTTCTAAGCAGCCAAACCACTGTAGAATTTCCCACTTCTCTTGTTTTTTGTCTTTCCCAAATCCAGAATAGCAGATGTGTGGAAGGTTTCAGCAGTTGGAACCAAAAGAAGGAAATAACTACTTCTTTCACTTCAGAATTAGTATTGCCACATAAGTGGTTTGCACTCTGGTGGTCTCTACATATTCCAGGTTTGTGTTCTCAGGTACTTCCCCCATTTCACACCAGCCCATCCCACTCTTATACTAAGGCTCCAATTCTCTGAGCAGAGTGGTGAAAGGAAAGGAAGTGGCATCCACAGGAGCCCAGACCCCACACAGAGGCAGAAGGCATTATAACACTTTAGGAGGTCTACATTCCTCTCTGGAAACTAGCAGACCTGATGTGTGCCACCCACCCACACACCGAGCTACTGCAGAATCAATGCAGCCACAGAGACTCTGCAGAGCTATTTCCTGGCAAGGGATAATGAATGTGGTTTAGGTCTCCTCCCACTCCCTGAGTATTAAAATAGTATATCTCAAATGACTTAGAAAGGAAATGTGGCTGAAAGGTACTTTAAATTGTTTTTGTGGGCTTGTGTGCCATCTATCTTTATGCCACATTTTCCTCAAGTGTACTCAATCCCTGAGGCTTTCAGAATTTATGTCACAATCTCCATATGCAAATGATTTTGGTTTTTATTTGATTGGGTGTAATCATAGATTAATATAGCTTTCCATAGCATTTATTTAGAAACCTATTACCATATTTCAAAAACACTGTAAAATGTAATAGTTAAATTTTATACACTAATTAATTAAAAGACATTAGCATTTAAAAATATGTCCAAATCTAAAAATGGAGTTTTTACAATATATTACCAAAACATACCTTCCCAGGAAAGTTCTGTCCCTTTATTACTTTCTTTTTTTTTTTTTAACTGTACAGGAAGGATAATGATAAGAAGTGCTATAGTATGCCACTATATCTAAGCCATTGGCTGTTAAGAAGTATTAATGTTCATTACATTAGTCAAATATAGACAGAAAGTCAATAGAACCTATTCAAATAACCTTCAATTTTGTGATTCTTATTAATCCAAGAGATGGAAATATTTGGTCAGGGTTGGTTCATTTGAACCTACTCTATTTAATAAGTTTTAAAGGTTTTTCTTCCTTCTATTAACTAAATTACATTTCTTAATTTCTAGTACAAAATCCTAACTTCACATTTCTGACCTAGGTGAAGAAAATATAACTAGAAGTCGAAGAACAGGTGACATTCTAAACTCTAATTGAATCTAATTTTCCATTAGATATGATAAATCAATATCGATTGTGATGTTGAGCACAACTACTGTGGCAGGATTTGGACAGATCCTGCTTTATGTTGAATTGGGAAATACAAATGTACATTTCTGTTTCAAATCTTCACATCGTTAAATCTCATGTGTAGATATTCAATTCTGACTCTTTAGGGTCAATTCCAGATGAAAATTATAATACAGATATTGAGTTAAAACACAGATTTTGGGCAAATTCTATTGATATAATTTGGATTTTTGTCCTTTCCAAATCTTATGTTGAATTGGATCTCCAATGTTGGAGGTGGGGCCAAGTAGGGGGTGTTTCGGGCATGAGGCAGATCCCTCATGAATGGCCTGTCACCCTCCTTGTGGTAATGGTGAGTTCTCACTCTATTAGCTCATGTGAGAGCCAGTTGTTTAAAAACCGTGGCACTTCTCCACAATGTCTCTTGCTCCCTTCTCACCATATGACACACCTACTCCCTCTTTGCCTTCTGTCATAATTGTAAGCTTCCTGAAGCCCTCACCAGAACCAGATGCTGGCACCATGCTTCTTGTACAGCCTGCAGAAGCATGAGCCAAATAAAACTTTTTTTCTTTATAAGTTACTGAGCCTCAGGTATTTCTTTACAGCAATGTAAAATGTACTAAGACATCCATTTTTAGCTGAGTTCAAACAGCTTTCATGGTCTTGATAGGAAAGCTTGCAGGGACATGGCTGGATAAGATTTGGCTCGAGGTGGTTGGATCTAAGTTGCTATCACACATAGAACTGGAAATTGCTTAGTTCATTATGAATTCTCAAATTACTCACTGTAGGCATCTTTTTGCTTGGAGATGCCAGTTGAGACTAAGAAAGCCCAAAGGGACTCTGGAATCTGTGAAATGATTTTAAGCTTAAGGAGAAGCACCCAACTTCAGGTGGATAGGAATCAAGGTGCAACAATAGAGGATGTTGCAACCTCTGTCTCCTCTTAGAGTTTGCCAAGATTAGTACTTGTCTGAAGGCTCTGAAGGAAGGACTGTCTAGCTTCTCTCAGCAGAAGAATTGGTTTTGAAACTGTGACCTTTGGAGGCAATTGAGGCTAAGGGAGGAAAAGAAAATTAGAAAGTTCTCATGAATATAGCCATTCCTATCCCTCCTCTTAGATCCCCTTACACAGATGGCTATCCATGAGTTTGTTTCTTGCACTGTTTTATTTTTCAGCATCATAGACTGAAACATTTGTTTGAAAAACTTATTAGCAATAAGTTGCCAATTAGCCTTTGAATGTTTAAATGATAGTATAGGGGAGAAAAAGTAATGTCTTTTCTTCATTCATCACAAGGTTCATGGGTGAGATTCCTATAATAAAAGACAGATTAACAAAAGAAAACTATACAAATTTATCTATTAATAATATAAGCGTTATGTGACATGGAACCTTCAGAAATGAAGACCTGAAGAAACAGGGAGTGTATTTTTATGGTTAGGTTTGATGAAGAGCGGACAGTCATGCAGAAGTATGATTGGACAAAGGTGGCAATACACTGGGGGAGGGGACTTAGCAAGGCCTGTTTGTTCAGATTCTTTTTTATGTTCCTGTGTCTTCAGGACATTCCTTTCCTCCAGGAATAGGGTGATCACCTTTCATACAAAGGTCTTATGACCTATTTTAGAGGAAGGTCAGAGAATTCTTTTATGACCTGCTTCAGAGGAGAAGGGTAGGAGAATGTCAGAGAGACCTTCCTGCTTCTGCTGTTTTCTCAAATACCAAGGTACCATATTTTGGAGTAGCATGTCCTGAATGCCATCAATATCCTTAAGGAAAATTCTTAAGAGCAGTCTACACTAAAATTTTATAGATTTGAAAAATTTTCCATTGACTTATTTCATTGGGCATTACTACTAGATTGGAATAATATTTTAAAGTAAGTGTACCAGTTAATATAGGCTAAGTTGTGCTTGGTAACAAACAATTCTAAAATTTTAAAGGTTTAAAACTCTTGCTCCCTCTCTATGTCCATTGTGGGCTGGCTTGCAGGGGTGGGAGGAGGGGAAAGGAGGATGTATTCTATGTTGTCTTCTGTCAAGAATCAGGATAGAGTTGGCTACATGTCTACACGGCCAGAATGTCAAGTCAAAATGAAAAAAGAAAAAAGGTGAGTGGGAAGAAATAATGCAGGGATCAAAGGAACAAGGCAAACTACACAGTGAGTGATTCTTAAAGCTTTCTCTTAAAAGTGACACACATCACTTCTGCTCTCATTTCATTGGCAAGAGATACCTATATGGCTACGCCTAACTTCAAGGGGCAGTGAAGTATAATCCTATCAATTCCAAGAAGTAAAACTAAAAATATTTGGTGAACAACATTAATGATCATTATAATGAACTTTAATTAATGCTAATCCTAGTAGTTGCTGAAGTATATTTTAATTAAGAATTTATGTGTCAAGTACTTGTGTCTCACAGACTAGACTTGGACTTGTACTCCTGGTAAATTGTCCCCTTCATAGGCATGAAAACAAGTTTAGATGTAGCAGCAATATTTAAAGGAGCACATGAGTAGCCAGCGATTCCTTAGGGCGCATATTGAGAAGGGGCCAAGGAATAAAGCTAGTACAAGAAAGAACTCTGGTATAGTAAAAAAGAAGACAGGAGTTGAAGTCAGAAGACCAGTTTTAATCTCTAACTTTGAAATTAACTGGATGAGTAATAATGTGTACATTGTTGATTCTCTAGAAGCTTTAGTTTCCCCACCTGAAAGATAAATAGTCAAATGAATATTACATATAAAGTACCTTGTGACTCATAAGCACTATATAACTATCACAGAAAGGAAGAATATATTATTCTCAACCCTGGGCATGTCTGAGCTCTGTCCAGATTTTAATGAATCCCTGGTTCTGTTTCAGAAAATAGAATCACTATTTGACATAGTACCAAACCATATCATTTTTATATAAGTCAGCAACTCTAATTTTAAATCTACAAAATGTAATACTAGTAAAAATGATATTTTATAATACTTTCCAGAATTATTTCACACCATAAGACCCAAAGCCCATATCAGCTGCCATCACTGAAAGATAAAAAGACCCAAAGAAACTGGGTGAATAATAAAATAACAGAGCACAAGAAAAATCCTGAATAGGAAATGAACACATAGAAAATGAAGCCTCCTAGGAAGAAGGAAAAGGACAAAAAAAGTGAGAGCGATATGTAAGTTGCTGTATCTTTTTTCTTTTTTTGTAAATAAAATATTTTATTAAGTATTTCTATATAAAATTTTCCAACCACTTATAACACCCTGATTACAATTTCTTTACTATACAAATCATTATAAATATGTACATATTACATACAGCTACAATGTATTTTGAATTTCTAAGTTAACATTAGAATGTGCTTATCAAAATATTCAACACCTTCAAAGTGGTCACTTTTAAAGGTTGTATGTTTATACGGAAATGGCTAATACCTTGTATAAAAGTTATTAATATTTTTGGAGAATTACTATGAATGTCTGTGATAGATTCATTCAATCTCTAAAATTCTTTTCCTATAAAAGGTATGTTCCACGTGTACTCACCATCAAATTGGTATTAACTGATCAACACATAAGTGCACATACAAGAATAACATCTATTGGATGTTGGGCAGGCGGGGGAGGAGAGGGAAGGAGGGAGGAGGGGATGGGTATATGCATACACAAAGAGTGCAATGCTCACCACTCGGTAGAATATTTGATCAAGTTATTGTATCTTTACACCTGATGTTATAACACTATAAGCCTATACACTATGTGCAACCTCCCTTTCTTGTATCACACATTTCAAATATTTAGGGGTTCTTTGCTCATAAAAAATATTATTATGAGCTTAGTAATTATAAATTTAGGTTTTGGAAAATTTTTGCAATTTATAAAGCTAAAGGTCTCCCTTTCCTTTCTTCTTTCTCTCCCTCACCCTCTTTATTCTTTCTACATTTATAACTACAGCTGCTCTGTGTTGTGTAGCGTACTGATATTAGAAATATTAATGTACTTAGAATATTTTCCCTGCTCTAGAACAATGCAGAAGCTAGAGACGGTAATGAGGTGGATGAAGGCTGTAATGCAAGTATAAATAAAATGCTATAGTAGCGGGAGGCCGAGGCAGAAGGATTGCTTGAGCCCAGGAGTTTGAGGTTGCTGTGAGCTAGGCTGATGCCATGGCACTCCAGCCCGGGCAACAGAGTGAGACTCTGTTTCAAAAAAAAAAAAAAATGCCATAAGAGCAAGAAAAAGAAAATAACTCTGTTTAGACAAGTCAGGAAAGGATTCACAGAGAAGGTGACATTTGAGTTGAGATCACTGTATCTGAAAGGTGGGGAAAGGACATCTAGATAGAGAAGACAGCTTGTGCTAGAGCACAAAGATGAGCCTTATGCATCTTGAACATCAAGTGATTTAAAGTAGTTAAAATACAGGATATTTGTGGGAAGGAGAGATTACAAAGATAGGCAAAACCTGACCATGGTGATCTTTGTAGGCAATAGCTAACAGGTTTGTGGGATATCTTAAGTGGTCTTTAAATAGGCTGATGCTAATAGTGTTGTTTACTAAATGCCCACATTACCCGCAAATAGAAAAAACACTTTCCTGCTCAAGTTTACAAATTTGTGAATTACTGTATTAATCTATGTGTTGGTATCTAAAATTGACCTCTCACTTTGGCTCAACCACATGATCCAGATTATCTTCACAAAGTAGAAAATCTCCTATCCTGATCTTCAAGTAACTTCGTAAACAATATTGGTCACATTTAGGGAACCTAGTCTACACATCCATTATTTTAACTCCAAAGCATTTGAGTGCAATTCATTTGTTGGAATTATGCTTGACTTTCATGTAATCATCGCAAACATCAATGCAGGGAATGTCTTTGAGATTTTTCCGTTGTGTAACTCAGTGCTAAAAGCTTTCAAGATGAATGAAGCTGGAATGCGTTTTCTCTTTCCCATACAATCTAAGTTTTGCTAACAGCCCTAAGTGCTGAACAAGCTAATTTTTATAGTCAAAAAGCCAAAGGTTCTATGGCCTTAACTTTTCAGAATCAGTACAACTTTGTTGCATGTTATGATAATAAAGACCTTTGGAAAAAAGTAAGCATAAACTAATGACCATGATCCAGATGTATTAGCAAACTGGAAACATTTTATTCATAGCAGCTGGATGCTTTAGATTAAAGCTCAGTAATACATGTTCTCTTGTCTGTAAGTATAAGATTTACAAATTTATGCCAGCCTTATAGACTAGAATATGCTTCTGATAGATTTAAATTTAATATAAACTATAGTATTGGGTATTTTATTTGGGTATGCAACCATAATCTTGATTAACTATATGATTAAGATTGTAATATGTACTCTATTATTTTCATTAAAAATGGATAAGACCACTAAGATGGGTAGTGCCTTCTAAGTGAAATATCTGATGACTGTTCTTGGAGTCTAATGTTCCTGGGACATTACACCAGGTTCCATGGAAGGGTAAATAAAAAGCAAAATGAGATTTAGTGAGTAGAAAGGGAACACTTGAAAGTTTTAGCTGAATACAGGCCAGAGCCAGATCATACTGCTGCATGATGATAACATAAGGATTAACCTAATTTTTCCTTATTTCTATAAGCTTTTTGTTTACTTCACCTTTACCTCGTCCATGTTAAACTTTGGTCTCTACTGGCCACAGCTGAAATGCAAATGGTTAATTCTTAGCATTTAAAACTCTAAAAGCTTGCATTCTGGTTGACATATAGATTAGAAAAATAACTTTGCTAGTCAGTTCACTCATCACATCCCCACTCCTCAATCCCAGACATGGGAAAACAGGTAAGGATTCTAAGGTGAGGAGAGAGCACTTCCGAGGTGAGTTGAGTTTTTCCCCTGGGGACATTTGCTGAATCCTGGAAATTCTGCCTTTTTGGAAAATTAACCAAGTGAGGGCATGGCCTATAGATTGGGCTTGGTTTATGCATTGAGTCACTTCCAGGGAGAAAGAGAAATTAGCAAAAATTTTGTTTGTTTGTTTTTTTAGCCATTGTAGGAGGCTGGTGAGGCAAATTGGAAACTTTAGGGGCTTGTCAAATGCATAGCTAATTTGCACCATGTGACATTGGCACAATTCTAGACATCTGCAGCAGCACTGAAGATTGGAAAGGTAGTCTAAAAGCTTCAAAAAGGCAAAGTGAAATCTAAAACATACCAGGGGGAGTGAGCCTGCCTTAGGCACTCTATTAGTCTCTAAATCAAGACATTTGTTAGACTGTTAAGATGCCTGGAATGGCAGGTTGAAGAGCTGGGCTTGAAACTTATGAACGACAGAGCTGGAAATTCTGAAGTTTTTCAGAGTTGTGGAGAAGGAGACCAATCAGGCTCTCAATCAAAAGCTTCAGATGATCATTCCGAAGAAGAACACTGAAACAGATGCATACTGAGACCAGCAATCTACAACCAAGCTCTAACCTGGATCAATTCCTTATTGTATAAAATGACCAGCCTCTTACCTGAGCTACATAACAGAGGAAAGGGAAAACCCTCTCTGGATGAAGATAACATCATTCAGATCCTCTTTATTTCTTTTATGCTTAATGTCTGATACACAATAAAATATTACTATACATACAAAAATACAGGAAATATTTTTAATGATCAAGAGAAAAAAGATGGAAAATAGTAGCAGACTAATAAATGATTCAGATAGCAGAGTTACCAACCAAGACTTTTGAAATAATGATGATTAATATATTAAGTAAATTAGAGAAAAAGACTGAAAGAATAAATGAAGGTATGGAAAATTTCTTCAGATAAATTATATTCTGTTAAATAAAAAGAAATGAACAATCTAGAATTGAAAAATACAGTCTCTAAAATTAAGAACTCAATAGATGGATTTAAGAGTAGATTAGAAAGAGAAGTATACAGGGCAAGTGAGTTGAAAAAAATCATTAAAACACACAAAATTAAGAATATAGAAAAAATTAGATGAAAATATGAATAGAGATATATAGGATGATCCAACGGTCTAGCATTCACATAATAAGAGTCACAGAAGGAAAAGCAGAGAAAATAGGTAGAATCACTATATTTTCTAAACTTATGAAAGATCTTAACTGAGAGATTCAAGCTCTGGGAACCCAACATGAAGATAAACAAACAAAATGTATATCACAGCATCTTCCAAAAATCAAATACAAAGAGAAAAACTTGGTACTTTAAAAAGAAAAACACTTAAAAGTAAAATCTAAATTCTCAACAGAAATGATAGAAACTAGAAGTTAATGAAATGACATCTTTAAAATGTTGAAAGCCCTATAATTTTATACACAAAAATTATTATGTCCTTCAAAAATGAAGATAAATAGTTTTAATTAAAGAAAAAATAAGAGAATTTGACACTAAGAGTTTCATTTTTATAAAATTAAATGACTTCCTTTAGGTATAAAAATGATTCCAGATGAAACATGGAAATATAGGAGGAAATTTTGAACTCTAGGGGAGTAAATATGTGGGTAAATAAAAATGACTATTGACTATATGTATAAAATAAGAATTGTAATGTCATATATATTTATATATAACATATATATGAACGACAACTGAATTACAATGGAAAATATCAAAAATTGTAGCTAATGCAATGATTAGAGAGAAACTGCAGCACTACAATTTTAACATGTTATGTTTTCATTTTAATTTAGTTCAAAATGTTTTCTAATTTCTACCTTAATTCCACTGAGGTCAGAGAATATGATACATATATTAGAAAGAAGAAAGACTGAAAATCAATTATTAAAACAATCCAAGAAACTAGAGAACAAAAAGCATATCAAAACTAAGGAAAACATAAGAAAATAAATAAAAAAATAGAAACAAAAATAAAATAAAAAAAGAAGAGAAAAATCCACAAAATTAAGGGTCGATACTTTGATAAGGTTGATAAAATTGATAAAGTTATAACAAGAGGGGAGGGGGGACAAGATGGCAGACTAGAAGTGCACATACCACTCTTATGGAGAGGATTGAAAGTGGCAAATGGATCTTCATCTTCAGATCAGTCATCTACGAGAGAACACTGGGAATCAACAGCAAGGTGATAGGAGGCTCTCAAAGTGAGAGAGGGAAGAGAGGCAACTGTTCTGTGGGATCAGAGGTATCTTGGGAAGGCAATGCATGTGGGGAATGGACACAGGAGAGAATTCCAGGGTTCCACACTTCCTCCATGGTTACTGCTATCTGAAATGTGGGAGGGATCCTCCACCACAGCAGGCCACAGGACTGACATAGGGAACAGACTGGAGACTGTGCAGCAGTGTTGCTCTAGAGAGAAAGCACAGCGGTGACCCACTGGCTTGTGAACCCTGGGTACTTCAGCCAGCACCATTTTGAAATTCCAGACCCAGAGCACTGCATCTACTCAGGGGTCCATTCCTACTGCCTTCCCATCTCCCCTGCCAGGCCAGAGAGGGAACAGGTAGGTTGGGTGCTCTCATGTATCCCTTGGGCAAGAGCTGCATGCCACCATCACTGCTGGGGGATTTGGGTAGGGTGAATGCTCAGGTTGCCACAGGCTGACAAGTGTCACTGCCCATAGACCTGAGTGGGGCAGCACTAAAGCTGATGCAGGTTGAATTCACCACCACCTCTGAACATGGGTAGGGCAGCATTCACGCTGCCATGGGGGCAGTTGCCACTGCTGATGGAACTGGGTGGGCTGATCACTCTGCAGTGCACAGACCACCTCTGATAACAACAGGGGAATAGTGAGATGCAAGATGCAGCAGAGCACCAGAGTCGAATGCTCACAGTGTATCTCCCCCTCTCTTGTCAGTTCAATTTTCCAGAGTAGAACTAAAGTGTGCAATCCAGGAACCTCTCTCTCTCTCTCTTCACTGAGTAGGAGAGTTCCCAGCAGAGGAGAACAGATACACCTTAAACCTGTCTGTCTTGATCTGACAGAAGAGGTTTCAGATGAGAAGGAACCAGTGTAAGAACTTTGGCAATAGGGATTAAAACAAGCTGTTTTGATAACACTAAAGGATCACAGTAGTTCTCCAGTAATAGACTCCAACCAAAAGGAAATTGTTGAAAGTTCAGACAAGGAATTTGGAATACAGATGTCAAGGAAGATTCATGGGATGGATGAGAAAGTTGAAAACCAACTCAAAGAAACCAAAAAAATAATTAAGAACATGAATGAAAAATCCACTAAAGAGAGAGATAACATAAGAACATATATAATAGAACTTAAAAAAATGAAAGAGTCAGGGAATTTCAAAATACAGCAAAAAATTTTAACAACACATTAGATCAACCAGAAGAAAGAATTACAGAGCTTGAAAACAAGCCTTTCAAATTAACCCAATCAGCCAAAAATGTAAAAATAAGAATAAAGAAAAATAAACAATTATTCTGAGAAATATGGGACTATGTAAAGTGAACTAATATAGAATCATAGGTACTCCTGAAGGAGAAGAAGAAAGAACAAAAAGCATGGAAAACCTATCTGAGGGAATAATAGAGGAAAACTTCCCTGGTATCACTAGAGATTTAGATATCTGGATACTAAATAATCATGAACACAGGAAGATTCATAGCAAATAGGACATGACAAAGGCACAGTCATCAGTCTGACACAGTCAAAGTGAAGGAGAAAATCCTACAAGCTGTGAGATGAAAGCAGCAACTAACTTACAAAAGAAAACTCATCAGACTAATAGCAGACTTCTAGCAGGGACCTTATAAGATAGAAGGGATTGAGGTCCCATTTTTAGTCTTCTTAAACAGAGTAACTGCCAGCCAAGAATTTTGTATACTGCAAAACCAAGTTTAATAAATGAAGTAGAAATAAAGTCTTTCCCAGCCAAGCGAACACTAAGGGAATTTGTCACTGCTAAACCTGCCCTACAGGAAGTGCTTTAAAGTGCTCTATACATGGAACGGTACAATCAATACTCATCAGTATAAAAACACCCAAAAGTTAAAGTTCATAGCTCTTATAAAACAGTAACACACGGGGCAAAAAAAGAAACTAGATATCATTTAACATGATGAACAGAACAATATCTCACATATCAATACTAACTTTGAACATAAAGGATCTTAATGTTCCACTTAAAAGATACTGATTGGCCGAATGGATGAAAAAACACAACCCAAGTATATAATGTCTTCAAGAAACCCATCTAACTCACAAGGATTCTCATACACTCTAGCTAAAAGGGTGGAAAAAATATTCCACTCAAATGGAAATCAAAAGTAAGCCTGAGTAGCTATTCTCATATCAGATAAAATAGACTTTAAATCAATAATCATAAAAAGAAGACAAAGATAGTCATTATTTAATGATAATAGGAGCAAGAAAATATAACAATTCTAACTATATATGCACCTAAAGCAGGAGCTCTCAGATTCATAAAACAAATTCTACTAGATCTAAACAAGGAAACAAACAGTAGAATTATAACAGCCTGGGACTTTGACACTCAACTGACAGAACTGTACAGATCATCAAAGAAGAAAATCAAGAAAGAAATACTGGACTTAAATGGGACTCAAGAACAAATGGACCTAATGGATATTTATAGAACATTATACCCCCAAATTACAGACTATACATTCTTCTCATGCACACATGGGACATTTTCCAAGAAAGATCATATGTTAGGCCACAAAACAAGTCTCATAAAATTCAGAAAAATTGAAATCATACCACATATCTTCTCAGATGACAATAGATTAAAACTAGAAATCAATTCTAAGAGAAACTCTCAAATCTATATAAAGTCATGGAAATTAAACAACCTGCTGCTGAATGATCCTTGGGTCAATGACAAAACTAAAGGGAAACTCAAAAGATTTTTTTAAACTGAACAACACAGAGGACACAAGCTTCCAAAATCTATGGAGTATAGTTAAAGCAGTGCTAAGGGGGAAGTTCATAGCCTTAAATCAAAAAGACAGAAAGATCACAGATTAACAACCTGATGTCATACTTCAAGGAACTAGAAAAAGAAGAATAAACCAAACCCAAAGCTAGTAGAAAAAAATAAATAAGGCTAAAAGAAATGGAAAAAAAAAAACAACTAGATTAACCAGAAATAGAAGAGAAAGAACTCAAATAAGCTCAACGAGAAAGGAAAAAGGAGACATTACAACTGATATACTAGAATTACAAAATATCATCAGAGACTACTATGAAAAGCACTACGCAAACAAACTATTAAATAGAAAATCTAGAGGAAATGGATACATTTTTGGAAACCGAAAACCTCCCAAGCATGAATCAGGAAGAAATAGAAATCCTGACCAGATCAATAATGAATAGAAAGATTGAAACAGTAATAAAAAGCATTTCAATAACAAAAATCCCCAGAGCAAATGGATTCACAGCCAAATTCTATCAGATCTACAAAGAAGAACTGGCACCTGTCCTACTAAAACTGTTCCTTAACATCAAGGAGAGAATCCTTCCTAACTCATTCTCTGAAACCAGTATCACCCTGATACTAGGGCCAGGAAAGGACACAACAAGAATTGATCCAGCAATGGCACTACTAAGCATCTACCCAATGGAAAAAAAGATTTTCTATAATAAAGACATCTGTGCTCGAATGTTTATGGCAGCACAATTCACAATTGCAAAGATGTGGAAACAACCCAAGTGCCCATCAATCCATAAGTGGATTAATAAAATGTAGCATATGTATACCATGGAATACTACTCACCCCCCAAAAAAACAATGGTGATGTAGCACCTCTTATATTATCCTGGATAGAAGTTGAGCCCATCCTTCGAAGTGAGGTATCACAAGGATGGAAAAACATGCACCACATGTACTTGCCATCAAATTGGTACAAACTGATCAACACTAAGGTGCTCGCATGGTAGTAATACTCACTGAGTGCCAGTCAGGTAGTAGGGGTAGGGGGTGAAACCCACAGCTAATGGAAACAGGGCACACTGTATGGGGGAAGGACATTTCTCGTAGCCCTGGCTTGGGCAAGGCAAACGCATTTTATGTAACCAAAATATTTGCACCCACATAATATTGTGAATTCAAAAAATAAAAGAAATTACGTTAAACAGAGGAGGAGTTGAAATTATTTAGATACTAAGGACAAGAATTCTTTCTTAATCCAGAGGTATTGTTACTGCCTTACAATCTTTTGGGTAAAGCTAAGCAAAAGGAGACTAAAGCACAGTGTTGTTCCATGGAAGAGGAGCTAGAGACAGCTTTTCAGAGCCACCCATAGTTTCCAGGTAGGACCCAGATGCCCCCAATTCTCTCTACAGCTGATCACACTCTATGTCAGCAAATATACTAAGACAATGAGCAAAATGGAATGTGTGCTTCCATCATCCGTGGACATTCCCACTAACCAAGAAAATCTTAATTTAAACAGGTTTCTTCCTGACTCTGTGCCCCAGGCCTCCCTTTTCTTAGAGCATTTACTCCAGAAAACTCACAATTGTAAATTCTTCCTTTGTTCCTTTGATATATAAAAATTTTTAAAAGACTCCTTCCTGCTTTAAAACTTAGGACTGGCTTGTTAAGTCCCTAGAAGCAATCTCCTTGAAATGTAATCATCAAGAGGATAGCATCTCTATCTTCCCGCCTTTGTGAAGGATAGGAGCCTAACTTTAATGGACACCAATTAGCAAACACTGATGGCCCTAGGATCTTCCAAACTCCACCCCAGCCCTTAAAACATCTCCAGCCTTTTGTCTCAGCTAAACAGAGCTCAAACTGAGTTCTGACTGGGGTGTTCTTTCTTCTAATGTATAATAATAGCCCTCAATAAAGTCATTCTTACATGTTCTTTTTTTTAAAAAAAGGCAGATAACCTAATAGAAAGATAAAGACTCGAGTAGAGAGTTTATAAAAGAAGATACTCAAACGGCCGATAAATTTATGAAGGGTATTCAATATTAGTTGTCAGGAAAGTGCAAGCGAAAAGCCAACGCATGACAGTTTTACACATCCACAAGAATGGTTAAACCAGAAAGGACAGAGAATACTAGGTGCTGAGGAGGATGTGAAGCATCAGTAATTGTTGGCTGTGAGGTACTGCTGGTAGGAGTCTACACTGGTACAACCACAGTGGAAAACGGTCTGGCAATATCTCCTAAGCATTATGATGCTTAGGTATATAATCAACAAATGTGTACATAGCTTTATCAAATGACGTGTACTAGACATGTACATAAAAGTAAAAAAAAAAAAAAAAACCCTGAAAACTACCGAAGTGCCTGTTAAGAGTAGAATGGATTAATGAATGGTTGCATTGTCACAGATGGAATACTGCATAGCACCACGTTGCAGACAAATCTTCTCTTGAGAACTCATTATTCAGACATGTGTAGCTGCTTCCAGAGTGTGTCTAATACTGTTGGAACGCACACTTCAGAAAGAAACAAAAGGCCCAGTGGGGGTAACTCCATGGAGGGCTCTGTGTGTCTCTGGTAAGGGGATTGGCCAGTGAGAGGCAATGTTCCTATCAGTAGCTGAATCGGCCTTCGTTATTCCTATGTGGCTGGTTCACCAGCGTCTGAGCAGTCGGCCTCGTGTCGACTAATGCATCTTTTAGGATTCACAGCTACAGAGTGACTAAAAGTGATCAGTTCCTTCAACCACTTTAGTGGTGTTTAGACAATGGGATAGAATTAGAATTAAACTGTATTTAGATTCTGAAAGTTGTCTTCTTTTTTTTTGAGATGGGGAGATAGGGCTGGAAAATATACCCACAGATGTGTAAAGAAAACAATCTGGTGTGAGGAGTTTTGCATTAAAAATATATCGCTCGGGTTGAATTTGCCATTCTGGTATGCTGTAATGTTACATCTAACAGGCAGTGAGAAGAAAAAAAAAAGCGAAGGAGGGTTAGTTTTCTTCCGCAACAATGAATTTGACACAAAACTTTGATAGTTAACTTCATCTGCAAACTAAATTTTGCAGTGTCTTTTTAAGAGCCAGACAATTCTACCACCAAATAAAATATTTTGCCTTCATCCACATTACCATACTACTGACAAGTCTTCACCTCAGAACTCATCATTCAGAAATGTGTAGTTGCTTCCAGAGTGTGTCTAATACTGTTGGAACAGGCATTTCAGAAAGAAATGAGAGGCCCAGTCTCAGTAACACCACGGAGGGCGCCGTGCGCCTCTAGTGAGGGACTTGGCCGATGAGAGGCAATGTTCCTACCATTTTCCAATTTGGCCTTCATTATTCCCACGTGGCTAGCCAGTATCTGAACAGATTTTGGCCTCCTATCCGCTGGGGACTTGGGTAGTGTGTCCCTTTAGTCACAGAGCAACCAAAAATGATCAGTTCCTCCAGCCACTTCAATGGTGTTTTTGAGCCTAAAAAAAAGTTTTCAGTTTTCAAGAACATTTATCATATTAACTCTTTTATATTTTTTTAAACTTTTTTTTCTTTTTTTACATTCCCTGGCCTGAAATGGAAATGTCACTATTGGGCGTCAGCCATCACAGACTTGGCTATTTTAGCAAAGTTGGGAGAAAACAGTGTGGTGACCAAGCGAGTTGCCCGAGTCATTAGGAGTTGGAGGGAGTCCTGCTACAGTCAGGGTTGTGCTCTTGCTACTTACCACTGTTCCTGGCGAGGCTGATCGTTGTGGCTGCGCTGGGGGCCTTTGGGACTCAGGAATCTGAGACTGTGATGGGAGAGGGCAAGTCCAAGTCCTCTCAGAAAGGGGATGCCTCAGAGTAACCTCATGTGGCCTACATGTGCCTGGCCCCTGTGCCAATCCGTGCTCGGTGGGAGTACCCGTTAATTCTTCCCACGGCTGTACGGAGTATGGAGCTTCTCAGCCTCCACAGGGAAGGCGTGTTCAGGACATTGGGGCTATTTATCATGTTTTTAGATCAGGCTCAGCTGTCTTCACTTCCCACTTATTATGTAACTCCCTCAGAAGCAAGCAGATAGTTTCTCTAAACAGAGGGAGCGGGGAGGGGGGGCAGACAACAGAGGAGAAATAGTGCTGTATCCACGTAGAATATTCTTGGCAGGGAATCATAGGAGGTCGAAGAATTTTAGATATAAAATTGTCCAAACCTTTTAGTTTGCATATGAAGAAACAAAGCCTCAAATCAGTTAAGTGACTTGTCCAAGAACATGGAGATAATTAGCAATGCCAGGATTAAGATTTTTTTCCCAAAGGTTGAAATTTCTGTTTTTCTCTCACTTTCTACTTATCTGTAATTATACACACGCACATACACCTTCAAGTTTCAGTCAAGAAAATTATATAATTTTCAAAATCTCCATTATGTACCAACTACTAAAATTATATAATATTGAGTAACCTTTTTTTCCATGCTTATTTGTTAGGTCCAAGGATTGTTTCCTCTTGGCAAAAGCAAATCCATCGTTCTTTAGTTTCCCCACCTTAACAATTAAGGAATTTTCTTCTCCTTCCCTCTGTTAGCCTGGCAGCATCC
The DNA here is from genome assembly GCA_963575035.1 of Avahi laniger. Classification (NCBI taxonomy): domain Eukaryota; kingdom Metazoa; phylum Chordata; class Mammalia; order Primates; family Indriidae; genus Avahi; species Avahi laniger. Next base: position 24,971 of record CAUYSK010006763.1, on the reverse strand, counting down.
TCAATAGAAAACAAACAAGCTGTTAATCGGTTTAAAAAAAAAGGAAAAAAACCTTCAGAAATTGTGTTTAGCCCCATCTGGCCTTAGAAAAACATAAGAATTGGTGATCAAGTACATTCGGCAGAATGGCTGCCTTTCAAGGGAAACAATATCTGGATATTTCTATGTCTAGACCACAGAGGAAAAATGCTTCCTTGGTAATTAACCCATTGAAAGCAGAATAGGCCCACGTGGCTCTGAGAAACCGAGATAGGAGTTAGAGAGATGCAGCCTCTGATGGCATTGTTGCTGGTACGTTTACAAAAGCTTGTTCACTAGTCTATATTTTAGCATTTTAGATCCAGAGTCTATATAAAGAATGAATAGGCAGTGGTAAGTTATTTGTTTTCTTAACCAGCCAATGGTATTTAAAATTTTTTTTGTTCTATTCCCATTGCACTCTTTCTTTGCATGCTGGTGCTGAGGATTTTGTGAGAAATCTCCTTCTGCCCGGAGTATGAAGCAGAGACCTTTTAGTCAAGACCCTCAAGACATTTTCATTGAGAATTTACAGGTCAAAAGGTTACTTAGAAAAGTGGTTTGTCTGGGTCCCGTAAAGAAAATTTATGTGAATCTTGGTGGATTATGAATCATAACTTGATGTTTTAATCACAGTGTTTGAGTTCTGCTTCATTATTTACAAAAGCTAGATATGAGTTGATGTGTATTATTACCTAACTAAATAACTTGTTTAAAAAAAATTCTTTGCAGGCACGGGCCATGAAATAGCACAGATTGCAGTGAAACATTTTAAACTTCTTATGTGGATATTCCACATTCTCAATCACAGAAAAGGAAAAGGTTCCTTTTACATTAAAGTTTTCTAAGTATGATCTTGCATATTCCTTCCATAACCATTTATAAAATGCTACTGCATGTTTACCAAGGAGTTTAAAAATCATGGGGATTTGAAGCGATAGAATATATAGTATCAATTTGAGAAATGTAATCTATAGGGAGAAATAAATTTGGAAAAACAATTATTAATATCACATAAATGATATAGCAGTGTTGAGAAATACACAATAGAAGCATAGCGAATGTGTGGTGAAGATATTATAGTAGGAAAAGAATTTTTACGAACTTTCGTTAATTGATGAAATAATGGTACAAAGAATCTTTGAATAGCTATGAAGGAAATAAAAATAAATTAAAATCATTCAAACTAATCTCTTCATTTGGTTTTTTTTTTTATATTCCCTTCCAAGCCCTTTCCATATTTGTTTTTTTTTTTTTTTGCTCATGTCTTTTTTATTCCTCATATAGGTATTTCCACGTTACTGCAACTCATTTTTTCTACTTGTTATTAAAATGCTCACATGTCTAACAGTAATGAAATTTTTCCAATGGCAAAGTAAAGACTTTATGTACTAATTTTAGTAATCTTCATCCACAATCCACTGTTTGCCTTCCTTCTCAGCCTCCCCCAACCTCACTCCTTCTTACCTGCCTCCTTCTTGTAGAAGTCCCCCTCCCTCCACCAGGCTACTCATTGCTGTGGGATCTTCCCCCTTTACCTGGAATCGCCTTTTTCATCCTCTATCTCCCCTCCTTTCACTTATCAGACTCCTACTCACACTTGTAAGCTGCTGCTGGCATAATTTCCTAAAATTCTTCCTAGAACATTTTCTACTCCCCTTCCTGGTTTTCTGCCTCTTCTGAGGCTCACCTCCTCCCTCTCCCCACAGATTACATTGGATGAGCCTCCTCAGTAAGCTTATAAGAACTCTTGGCAATTTTTATGAGTGTATTTATAGTATGAGAGTTTAATGATTTATTTCTGTCTGTCCCTCCAACTAAGATGTGTGCACTTTGAGACGAGAAATCCCGTCTTATTGATGCTGTATTCTTAGTACCTCTGTCAGTGTCTACCACACAGGAAGGGTGCCATAAAGTTTACTAAATGAATGGAACAGAGGACTGATATGCAGTGCTGAATGAAAAATACAGAGAACCTGTCCTCATGGAGTGTTTAATGTAGTAGAGAGGCAGAAAACACACACGTGTGCATACACACACACACCCCCGTCCCTGCCCCGCACCCCACAATTATAAGTTGTGCTAATGCAGTGACAGAAGCAAAAAGAGTTTTAAGATAGAGAATAATGAATGAAAGTGCCTTTGATGGGAGATTATAAATGTTAGGTTTCAGTTACAAACAATGGAATCCACTGTGGTTGGCACTAGAAGAAAATGAATTTATCAACATATAAAAGGTGACTCACAGGGTCTATGGGAAAACTGGGGAGCCAGGAGCAATGGCCAACCACACCCCCGGGTCTGCTCCAGCAAAAGCTGTGTAGCCACCACCACTTGGCTCCAAAAACAATGGCTTTCCCAAACCCCCACTCCACCAATGTTGCTCTGGATGGGCTGTCAGAATCTTCACCATTACTGCCCAGAATAGCTCATCACCCCCACATCACCTGCTTTGTGAAAGGTAAGTACTAGTGAGACTAGCTTCTCCTGTTAGTCCCTTCTCAGTGGAAGGCTGACTCTGGTGCAGCTGACCACAGACCCTGGATCACAGACCTGCACTCCAGCTGCAGTGGAACTAGGAAATTGAGTTCTGGTATCTACCTTGGAGAGGCAGGATTAATAATGTGGGTATTAATCACATTCTTCCATTAATATAAAAGAATATTAAATAGATACTAAACCTCCATAAAGGAAAAAAACCAAGGTCACTGCAGGTCAAAAAATAGCTCTCTGAGAAGATGTAAGATTAGCATTTGAAGGATGATAAAGACCTCACCATGCAAAAACCAGTCATTAGAAGAAAATGGAGAATGTTTTATTCATGGCAGGAAAATGCTTAGCAGCTTCCAGGAACTGAAAGAATTCCACCATGGCTATAGGGTGGTGAGTGATAGGGAAAAGGGTCTGTGATGAGATTGGAGAGGGCACCAATCACTCAAAACCTTTTAGGAGATGAGGAGTTTGTATTTAATTCTAAATGTAGTAGGAAGCCCTTAAGGGTTTGAAGCCAAGGGATTTGAGGAAATCCAATTAATACTTCACAAAATTCATACTGGCTCATGTGTGGAGAAGAGATTGGAAAAGGGCAAGAAAGGGAACAGGGAGACCAGCAGGAAGACTATGGCATTGTCCAGATGAGATATAATTGGAGCTTAGATAGAGTGATAGGTAGCTATCGAGACAAGTAGGCAAAATATGACGTATAATTTGGGGATAAAAATGCCTGGACTTAATACTAGTCTATATCGTGAATAGCAGGTGAAAGAAAAAGAGATATTAAGAAGGACTTCAAGGTTTCTAATTTAAAAACTGGTGGATGGATTCCTGAAATGGAGAAGACTGGGAAAGGGTCATCTTTGGGGGAGGAGGATGTTGGTTGCTTTCAAGAGTTTGGTTTGGGACATTGTAGTGGGTACTGACATTCCCTAACCAGGTCTGTGAGTATTACCCAAATAACAGAAATATAGGTAATACTGACATTATGAATCCTGCCTCCCCAAGGAACATATCAGAAATGAAGAACTTGTTACGCCAGGTGTGAGAGTGCTGCCAGCAGACAGGCTTCTGCGTCAGCCCTTTCAGGGATGCTCTCAGAAAGCCAACCTTACAACAAGATCATTATGACTCTGGGTGTAGGGAGTGGACACAATAACTGATAAGAGCCTGGCTATCTTGTTCCATCAGGGGACAATCTTAAAGGTACATCTCATTTCTGAACTCCTTGTGGCTTAGCCAACGTTGTTCTCCCTCTTTTCCCTTCTACTTTCCAGAAGTACTGATTTCAAATTCACTCTCTAGTAAACATCCTGCACACTTAAACTCTGTCTTAGAATATGTTTTCCAAGAAATACAACTTTTACACTTGATATTAGGAGTGGTTTAAGAAAATGGATGCTAAGATGGAGTTTTGGAGCCAGGTCACTTGCTACCTGGCTGACAATGAGGATCCCATCACTGGTGGTAGGTAAAGCACAGAGAGCCCTGGCACAGCCATCCAATTGTCAAAAGTTTTACTGGTGCTGTGTTGGGATGTTATAGTAGTGTATGGGAATCCATTAGTTGGTTCCAATATCAGGCATTTGAGAAATATGGGCAAAGTAGAAACTAAAATAACAAAAGAAGTGTGTGCCTATTGCTAAGTTCAACTGATTCTCTGAATACAGATAACAAAAAACTAAGAGTAAGTTAAAGAGCTTCCTTGGAGTCATACAAGGAGCTTCTAACCTGTGGGGGTATGGTAGAGAAAAATTGAGAACTTGGCATCTTTTGTTGTAATATTTGGTCTTAGTCCTTGGTTGCTGACACAAGAGCTTCTAAGACCCTTGGAATCTTCAGGGTGATAAGTATCTTTCTGTATGCTAAAGACATGACTAGTAGTTGGGGGTTTCTAAATAGCTTCAGGATAGGGGCTGGTCACCAGAAAAACCAAAGCATGATAAGAAGGTTGGAACTTTTGCCCCACTTCTGACCTCTAGTGAGAGGAGAGGGGCTGGAGATTGAATTGATCACCAATACCAATGATTTAATCAATCATACCTATTATGTAATAAAACCTCTATAAAACTCCCTCAAAATACAAGGTTTGGAGAGCTTCCAGGTTGGTGAACACATGAAAGTGCTGCAAGCATGGCACACCCAGAGAAGGCATGGAGGCTCTGCATCCCTTCCCATATACCTTGCTCTATGCTCTATTTGCTATTCCCAGGTTGTATGCTTTATAATAAACTTGAATAGCAATTAAACTGTTCTCCAGAATTCTGTGAGCTGGCACATTATTGAACATGAAGAAGGAGATGTGGGAGCCCCCTAGATTTATATCCAGTCAGTCACAAGCCCCAGACCACTACATCTGAAGTGGGGATAGTCTATGATACTGAGTCTTTAACTCGTGAGATCTGATGCTAACTCCAGGAAGTTAGTGTCAGAATGAATTAAATTGTAGGACACCCAGCTGGTGTCCAGAGAATTGGCTATTGGTGTGAAGAAAACCCCCACTCATTTTGTGTCAGAAGCATTTTGTGGGTAAAGACAGATCATAGTCAGTATGTTTGGCACATAGGTGATCCATTTGACAACCTGTTGGTATGGTAAATGAATAAGTGCAGCACCGTTGTCTGAGAAAGATATGGGAACCATGGCCTCAGATCTATCTTAGGGCTGAAGTCTGAATCATGTTATGAGGTCAGCCATCAAGAATAGGTGAAGTACTAGCTGAAGGGAAGGGGAATTTGGAATTGATCTTAAAGTATGGAAACGATGAGTATCATTTGCAATCCTGATATCAGCAGTAGTGGTAGAGGCTGTTGTTTATCTAAGTAACCCTCTTCTTCTAGGTTTTCCAAGGAAGAGTGCTCTACTGGAATCCTGGAAAAGCTGCTTCAAGAACATACAAGAACAAGTAGATTTGAAAGGTAAAGGGTAGACTGTGGTGGACTAGTTGATGTGTCACACAGATCTTCCTTTGGAGAATTTCTTTTTGCCCAGCTTCTGACAGTGCCTTTTAGCCAATATCCTTCAGCTTTCAGTCCATTTAGTGAGGAACTCATCTTCTGGGAATGCCTTACTGAAGGTCACACCCTTTCCTAGAGTGATCCACATCCAAAGACTGATAGATGTGGGAGTACAAAGGCCTTTCTCATGGGGGACAACTCTGATGGGTCTCCTAGCTTAGAGTTTCCCATAGGCATCATTGGTCTATTTTTGGCCCTCCACCACAGTTTGACTTCTTCTTCTATCCACTTCTGCTTCCTTCCTCTCTCTTTTACAAGTGTTAGTCCAAGGGCAACCTTTAATAAATATCCTGAATGCTAAACTTTATTTTAGTGTCTGCTTCCAGGGTAACCTGGTGACACAGGTGTTGAATTTATATGCCCTTAAAATATTCAAATGAGGATGTCAAATATGAAGTTGGATCACACAACTGAATCACACAAGTATGTGATTGGAGAAAACTTCTAGTATAGAGATATAAATTTAAGACTCAGTAGCACATAGGGAGCATTTAAAATCATAGGAATGGGCTGGGCATGATGGCTCATGCCTATAATCCCAGCTTTAGGAGGCCAAAGTGGGAGGACTGCTTGAGCCCAGGAGTTCAAGGCTGCAGTGAGCTATGACACTGCACACCAGCCTGGTGACAGAGCGAGACCTCATTTCAAAAAAAAAAAAAAATCATAAGAATGAGTATCAGCACCCAAGTAAGAGAGGGTAGATGTGGAAGAAATGGGCTTAGGACTGATCTCTAAAGAAAGTCAATCTGTAAAGATTTTATAGAGAAAGAGGATCTTGCAAAGAAGACTGAAAAGAAGTTCCAAAGAGATCAAAGGAATACTGGGGAACATACATCATGGAAATGAAGACAAGAGAGAGATTAAAAAATTTTAAAAAGAAAGTGATGAAGTGTATGTAATGCTGCTAAAAGGTGGTGAATCTCAAATACATTTAGCTAAGTGAAAATAAATCAAGCTCGTGCCAAGACAAAACTAAATTTCAGGGATATAAAACAGACGAGTGGTGGCCAAGGGCTGAGCATAAGAGTAAGTTTACTAGAAAGTGATATTGAGAATTTGGGGGGTGGCAATGATAGAATTATTCTGTATCTTAACAGTGCTGTTGTATACATTCCTCAAGACTTGCAATGTTCAATGCTAAAACTGTATATATTGTTGTATGTAATAGTAATTTGATACTTTTTAGTGTTGTGTAGTATTCTGTTATATAAATATTAATATATCACAGTTTGTTTATCCACCCCAGTTAAGGGACATTGGGTTGTTTTAAATTATTGGTGATTATTAACAAAATTATTTGCACATAGCTTTTTGGGTGAACATAAGGAAGAGATTTCTGTGTCATATGGTAATTGTATATTTAACCTTATATCAAACTTCCAAATTATTTTTCAAAGTGAATGAACTATTTTGCCTTCCTACTAACAATATATGAGATCTCTAGTTGTCTTCAATCTTTGCGAGCATTTGATATTGTCATATTTAAAAAATAAATTTGGCTATTCTAGGAGATGTGTAGTGGTATTTCGTTGTGGTTTACATTTCTCAAATGATTATGGAAACAGTTTCATGTGCTTGTTTGCCAAAATGTTCTTTCCTTGCTTGTGTCTGTTTTGTCTATTTTTTATGGCTTATTTATTTTCTTAATATTCAGTTTTGAGAGTTCTTTGTATAACTTAGATACAAATTCTTTATCAGATATGTAATTTGAAAATATTTTCTCCCATTTTGTAGATAGCTGTTTCATTATGTTAACTGTGTCTTTTGAGGAGCAGAAGTTTGAAATTTTGCTTATATTTTCCCAGGATATAAAATTCTTTGTTGGCAGTTTTTTTCTCTTGCATTTTGAAGATATAACTCCATTGTTTCTGGATTGCATAGTTTTTTATGAGATATCAGCTGTAATTTTGGCTACCATTCTTTTGTATGTAATGTATTTTTTTCTCTGACTTCCTTGAGGGTTTTCTCTGTGTTTGATTTTTAGCCATGATTATGCGATGTAAATTTCTTTATAACAATTTTTTTTGGCATTCTCCAAGCTTCTTGGATATAGTTTGAAGGCTACAAATAATTTTGGACAAATTTCAGCATAATATCTTTAAATATAGATATATTTTTTATTGGGTTCTCTCTTTCCTTTCCTTCTGGGATTTCAATTACAATTGTTTAGACCTTTTCATTTGTACCACAATGCTGGGGTGCTTTCCCCATCCTTAATCTTTTTTTAAAAAAATATTTCTTTTTAATTTGAGCTTTTTTTCTTTTTATAATTTTTCTTTTGTTTTAGAGCTGCTCCATGTGGACAGGAATAATTTGTGCTTTAGTTTGGGTAAATTTTATTAATCTTCCTTCAAGATCACTGATTCTTTCCTGAATCAGTGTCCAGTTGACTGATGAGCCTTTTGCATCTTATAGTCATGATGCAGGTTTTTAATAAACTGTTGTATTGAATATAATAATCTTTTCTCTATTGATATATTAAAATGAAATTATTCCATAATTTTATTTTCTTATACTATTTCATTTGGGCTTTGTTACTAAAGTTTTCCTAGCCTCATAAAATAAATTGGAAGCTTTTCCTCCTTATTCAAGGAATCAATTTGTATTACATAGAGAATATTTTTCTATGAAGTTTTTCTAAATCTTTCTTGTAAAATTATCTTGTTTTGGTGTTACTGTGGGGAAGACTTTTTTTTTTGAAGTGAAATCAACATAATATACAATTAACCATTTTAATGTGTATAATTTACTGGAATTTAGGGTACAATTCAATGATGTTTAACATATTCTCAGTGTGGCAATTACCAGTTTCTCTAGTTTCAAACTTCTTCATTACCCCATAAAATACCCCCATATCCATTAAGTAATCACTTCCCCATTCCCTTCTCTCATTCTCTAGTAACCTCTAATCTGCCTTTTGTCTTTATGAATGTGCCCATTCTGGATATATCACATAAAAGGAATCACATAAGATGTGACCTTTTGTTTCTAGCTTCTTTCACTGGCATACTATTTTAGAGTAAACAAGGTGTACCATATATCAGTACTTTATCTTTTTTATTGTTTAATAATGTTCCATTATTTGCAATATACTGTAATTTGTTTAGCCATTCATCCATTGATGGGACATTTGGGCTGTTTCTATCTTTAAGGTATTATAATTAATGCTGCTATAAACACTTGCATACAAGTTTCTGTGTGAACATGTATTTTCATCTCTTTTGCAAATATACTAAGGAGTAGAATTGCTGGGTCATATGGTAATTCTATGTTTAACTTTTTCAGAAACAGCCAAATTATTATCCACAGGAATGACATCCTTATACACTCCTATCAGCAATGTATAAAGGTTCTAATTTTTCCACATCCTTGCCAACATTTGTTATTTTCCATTTTTTTGATGAAAGCCATCCTAATGGGTGTAAAGTGGTATCACATTTTAGTTTTCATGTGGTTGTCAGTCACTATATATGTCTTCTTTGGAGAAGTATTAATTCAGTCTTTTGCTTATTTTTAAATTGGGTTATATTTTTTGTTGTTAAGTTGTAAGAGTTCTTTATATATTCTGGATATTAAATAATTATCAGATATTTAATTTACAAATATTTTCTTCCATTATATAAGTTGTTGGAAGCCTTTTGAGTAAAGATTAATAATTAATTTTCTTTAATGTTAAAAGTATTTTCAAATTATTTCTGTCTTCTTGAGTCTATTTTATATTTCTGCAGTAGTACTAATTTCATTTAATTTAAAAAATATATTTCCATAAGGTTCATGTTATTCTGTGCTGCTATCTTTAATGTCTGCTATATCCATTGCAATGACCTTTATTATTCTTAGTAGTTTTTATTTGTGCATTTTTTCTTAAGTAACACATTCTTGGATCTATAAGTCTTCTCTCGTGCCTTTTTTTCTGTTTCATTGTTCTCTGCTCTTAGTTATATTATTTATTTCCTTTTACTATATTGAAATATACTTCTTTTCTTCCAACCTCTCAATTTGAGATTAATTTGAGATAGGCAATCCATTATTTTCAAACGCTCTTCTTTTATAATATATTTCTAGACTTAAAGTTTATCTAGATGTACTACTTTAGCAATATCCTAAAGTTTTTAAATGTAGTGCTTTTATTCTCCAAATCTAAATATTTTGTCACTTCCAATGTGATTTCCCCTTTAGCCCATGAATTACTTAGGACTATAATTCTTAGAGCACAAACATGAGTTTTGAAACTTTCTTTTTTAACCATTGTCTACTAATTTTTTAAAATTAAGTTTAGAGAATATAGTCTATATAACATCAGTTCTTTTCTAGTTGTTGAAACATCCTTTGTGACCTAGTTTGCAGTCAGTTTTCGAAAACATTCAGTGTTGAAAAGGCTATATATTCTGTATTGGGTACAGAGTTTTATAATTGATCAATGAAATCAAATATATGTTGACATTCAAAAATTCTGTGACTTTACTAATTTTTTATGTATTGAAATATCAGTTCCTGAGAGTTGTTTAAAAATGCTCAACTATGATTTTGGATTTGTAAAATTCACTTATAATTCTGACAGTTTTTGCTTAATGAAATTTTGGGTTATTTTTTGGTTAATATTTATGATTGTTTACCTTCTTGTTAGATTATTTCTTTTATTGTTGTTTGTTAGTATTTCTCTTAAATTTCAGTAAAGTGTGTGCCTTTAATTCCATGTTATTTAATATTAAGTTGTTACACCAGCTTTATTTTGGCTAATAAATGTCAAGAATATCTTTTTTTCATACCTTTATTTTCTGTATGACTTTGCAGCTATTCGTGCCACTTGTAGCATCATTTAGCTGTATTTTTTCTTAGATTACAGTTATATTATCACTGTTTTTTAGTAGATGGAATTATTCCATTTGCATTTATTATTATTGATATATTTTGGACTAATTTCTTCCATCTCATTTTTTTCAGTTCTATTTAAAATTATTTACTTTTCTCTTTGTTAACCTTTTTGTGCTGCTTTGCTGAATCTTTTTCTAATTTGTAATGGATTGATAGCATTTAAAATTTTTTTCTTTCCCTTGCTCTTTTCTGTTTTCAAGTAAGATATTATATTTCTATATTTTTAATGATTAGCCTTACATTTTAAGCTTTCATATTTAATGATAAAGTTTTAAAATATATCTATATTTATTTAGCATTTATATCCTTTTCCTGAATATGACAAGCTTTATTTATCCTTTAATTACCTATTATATACTGTACATCCAGATCTTGACATTTTTCTTTAGAATGTAGGTTATAACTTATTTTTAAACCAAAAATGTTAATATTATAGATAATAGTTTATTAAATTTATCAATGTTTTACTATTGTCTGTCCTCCTCAATATTTATTTTAACCTTTGTTTTCCTTATGAATTTACTTTGCTTATTGCTTAATTATATCCTACTGTAATGTCCTAATTCAGTTATAGTTAGGGGTGGGATAGGAATAAATACTCTTAATCTTTGTATTTCTGAAGTTGTCCTTGTTTCCTGTCACAACTGAAGGTACAATTGAAGCTTACCATCCATCCCATACCATTTTCCTGGAAATTCAATTAGGAATGTGTTCAAGACTTTCAATCTCCCCTTCACATATTTTAACAACTCTTTCATATTTTTTAAGTCTCCTTTTCTTTCTATAGTGCATTCTGGATGAATTCCTCAGTACAATCTACCATTTTACTAATTCTCTCTTTGATTGTGTTCAGTCCAGAAACTACCCCATTTATTCAGATTAAAAACTAAATTTTTAAAATTTTAAAGGTATCTAATTAGTCTTTTTCCAAATTCAGTCATTTTGGCCAGATTGTTTTATAACATTATTTTATCCAGAGTGACTTTATATTGATTTTTTGCCTATCTTTGTATTAAATATCTTCAAGTGTTTTATGATTTTGTTTCATAGGTTCTTTTTGAATGAGATTCTTTCCTTTTTTCTCTTTCTAATAGTTTGCAATTTTCTCCACCTGGTGTCTTGGACTCTTTATTCAGAACTAAGTCTTATAATGGCTTTTGGCATTTAGTTTTTTTGGCTAGAATTGCAATATAATTTGCAATTTTGTTGTTGTGTCTATGATCCCAGTAATCCATAGGCCTGCAACTCCATTTAAGTTGTAGCCTTAGGCTGCCTTTGAACAGTGTTATTTTCAGCCTCCTTTTACAAATAGAGCAGCTCCTCCCTAGTTCTTGGCTTCAAGCAGTAAACTTGGCTCAGGTCCTCTACAATTTTGTGTGGAACACATTTTGTTCCCGTACCTTGCAAGGCCAAATGTCTCATTCCTAGTGCTTACTTCCAGTCACAGAATCCAGCAGGCCTTTGGCTTGAACCCCTCTCATTGCTTTGCAGGTAGCTTCTGTTTCTGATTAGCAAAGACGTTTATCTTTTATTTTGTGTGTGTATACATATACATACATAATTTTAAAATATGCATATATAAAACACTGCACATATGTATATATATGTATACAGACATGTATATGTCAATATTTAAATATATTTATAAATAAATAAATACATATTTTTTAAGTCTCTCATTTAATGTATTTCAAATAAAATGATGTTACAAGGCATTAGGTTATATCTTAAGTTTCATTTATTATCAATAATTTGGTTAAAGTTTAAATATATAGAAAAAAGTATAAAAATTAACTTATGCTCATGGTTTAATTCTGTATGTTATCATATTTTATTCTAATATTTAAAAGTAAATACTACAGAGAAAGCTAATATTTGTTTAAATCATGACCCCAGGTTGATATATTTTCCATTTCTCTAAAGATGGCTATTATCATGGGTTTGGTATGTGTCCATCCAGTCTGTGTGTGTGTGTGTGTGTGTGTGTGTGTGTGTGTGTGAATGTGTGTGTGTGTGTACATATATATGTAAATCTATATATAAATTCATAATAAAATATAGTATTGGTTTTTTTAAAATGTGCTTAGATGGTATCACACTCTGTTGATTTGCTTCTTGCCTTTTCACACTTAATTTTATGTTTCTGAGATTTATTCTTTCTGATTCTTCCAGCATAAATGCCTTTAAATTTTTTGTACCATTCCACCAACTGATAAAATATAATGTGTTTTTCTTTAATTTACATTATTTGTTTTAAATTTTTATTATTTAAACATAGCTACAATTAATATTCTTATATTTGTCTCCTTGTATATTTATTTGTAGCATTTCAAGGACGTCTACCTTAAAGTAGGTTATTTGGATTGTAGAGTATGCACATTGGTAATTTTATCATGAACTGTCCTCTCCAAAATCATAATAAAAATTTACCCTCTCACCAATGGTACATGAGCACATAATATTCCCAATATTTTCCTAGATACAGTATTATCAGACTTTTAAAATTTTGCCATGGTATTATAAAAAATACCATTGCTTATTTTAGTTGCACTTCCCTGATTATAATCAAAATTAGCATTTTTTCAAGTGTTTATTGTTCACTTGGGTTTTCTCTTCTGTGAATTTCCCATTGATATTCTTTGCCCAAATTTCTACTGGATTATTTGCTTTTTCTAATTCACGTGTGTGTGTGTGTGTGTGTGTGTGTATTCATGTACAGACACTCACAAAAATGGTACTCATTATATTATTTTTTTAGTTAAGAAGTGACAGGTGGATGTTCTTGGTGAGATATGGGTCCAGACTAGAGAAACAAGAAACTAGACATAGAGGAACCAGTAAGGAGGTTGTTCAGTAATTCAGGCATGAACTGCAGAAGTTATGGACATGAGTGGTGGTAATGAGTATGAAAAAGGGCCAAATTCTAAAACACGGTAGAGAAGGAATTATCAACCATCAAAAATAGAGACATTAAGTACATTTTACAATCTGTGTTTTAGAAATCTTACACAGGTGGTTGACAATTAGGGTAAGTGATTATTAACACTTCATATTTCTTGTATTCCAGAATATTTACATAAAAGTTTCCTGTCTAGAACTGGAATGCAAAGCTTAAAGAGAGTCATCATCAAAAATTCAGATTGGAATACACCTTCACAGGTTTGGTAAATAACAGGGAAAAGGATATGATCCTAGTAAGAGAGAAGGAAAAAGTGAAATCTGTGGTCTCAGAAAATGATATAGAGATAGAATGTTTGTATCTCAGATGTGAGAAAGAAACCTGGAAAACAGGAATAAGTAACCTCCAACAGCATCCTGTGCTCATCTCCACTTGTGCCTAGGACTTACTAGCCCTGAGTGCTGTGCTTAGCTTTTGCTGTACTCTGGCTAAGTGACATCGGTGAAGCTACAATTGTCTCTCCCTTTACAAAAGAATAAAAACAAAAACACAAATAAACCCTCTGTGTCCATAGTGTAGTACTGTGCCTGAAACATATTGTTCACTTGAAAAATGTTGGTGGAACATAATTGAAGAGAAGAAAGAAAGAAAGGGAGGGAGAATTTAATAGTGCCAAATTCCTTTATTTAATTTTTGTGTTTATATAGTACCTTATTTAATAAATAATTTAGAGTAGCACAGAGTCAAATGTTGGAATGACTGAAAAGGATGGAGAAGGGGGAGCAATAAATTAAGAAGCCACAATTCTTTATAAACCATGTATAAGGTAAAATTTATGGTTTTAAAGGGGAAGGAGTTTAGAAAATAAGAATATATGTATATTAAACCACCTTTAGAAGGAATGCATTCACAAAAATTATTCCATTTTTATTTAAATAAAACATCACCATCATGGACAATAAATACTGTATTGGGAACCAAAAGATTTAGCTTTGTTACAAACTGCAACTAGAGCAAGTCATTTAGCCTTTATGGCGTTAGAGTTATTGTTTATGAAATAAGGAGTGTTGATTATAAAATGATGAAGATCCCTTATTGCTACAAAATTATGTGACTCAATGCATGTATGAACAGCTTTAAAGCCTCATTACAACAAGTGATATTTGAAACTTTTTCTTTTTAAATAACATATCCAGATAATAAAGTATATGTAATTTAGTGACAAGGGCTCTTTCACCATTTTTGGGGGGGATACTGAAGCTATGCCACTGATTTTCCCAGGTGTTTCCTCTTATTCCTCTCACTAGATACTTTCCCACTTTTTAGCTTCCCTTTGCAGCAAAACTTGAAAGATCCCCCTATTCCCAGTATCTCCAATATCTTCGATTCTCCACCTCTCATTTTCTTTTAAGCTCACTCCCATGAAGCTGTCACTGCTCCCAATCCTCTAAAATTGCTCTTACCAAGGTCACCAGTGATGTCCACACTGCCAAATGCAAAGGTGAACTGCATTTTCATCTGATGTGGCCTATCGCAGCGACCACTCCATTCTTCTAAACACACTTTCTTCACTTCCAGTTTCCAGCATAGTTTTGGATTTCTTTTTCTACCTCATCAGTTGTTCCTTCTCAGAATTCCCTCACTAGCTCCTCCTTTTTGTCCCTATCTCTTAATGCTGGAGTGCTTCAGTATATGTCCCCCGTCCTCTTCTTTTCTCCATTCACATTGACACCCTACGCAATGTCAGCCAATCCCATGCCTTTAAATACCATCTATATGCTGAAAACCTCTAAATTTATATCTCCAGACCAGACTTCACTCTAGAACCCCAGATCCACATACATATCTGCCTACCTACCATTTCCAGTAGGATGTTTAATGGACATCTTATACCCAACATGCCTAAAACTCAACTCTTGTTTCCTTCCCTCATATCTGTTCTATTGCCAGCCTTTCCCATTTTGATTAATAGCATATTTCAAGATGCTTAGACTAGAACCTGAGAGTCATCCTTGAGCCTTCTCCTTCTTCCATACTCTATAGCCATTTCTCAGGAAATCTTATTGGTGTAGACTTCAAGACATATGTAGTATAACCACTTTTACCATTTCCTTTTCTACTTCAATGGTCTCAGCTGTCATCACCTCTTAGCTAGATCATTACAATGGCTTCTCAACTGCTTTTCCAGCTTCCATCTTTGTCCCTCTACAGTCCATTACCAACCCTAAGTTCCAGGATATCATTTGAAAGCATAAGGCAAGTAATGGCACTCTTTGCTCAAATTCCTCTCATGGATCCTCATTTCACTTAGACGAAGCCAAAGTCACTAAAAGTACTACAAAGCATCTACACGAATTGGCTTCCATTATTATTCTGACCTTATCTTTAACTACTTTTGCCACTGGTCATTCTGTTACAGCCATACTGGTCCACTTGGTTTTCTTCCAACATACCAGCATGCTTCCACCTTTTGAACTTTGCCATAGCCATTTCTTTCCCTAGAACACTTTCTCCCCAATAGCTACATAGCTAACATTTACCTGTTAAAAAATTTTTTTTAATTTAAAAATATTAAGGGGGTACAAATGTTTTTGGTAACATGGATTGCTTTTGTAATGCTTGAGTCATAGCTATGAATGTGCCCATCACTCAAATAGTGTTTATTGTACCTTTAGGTATGTTTTCACTCCTCCCTTACCTTCCCCTACTCCATGCTTGATTTCCAATGACTTTTACTTCCCTCTGTGCCCACGTGTGCTCATTGGTTAATTCCAATTTAATAGTGAGTACATGTAGTGTTTGTTTCTCCATTCTTTAGATACTACACTTAGGATATTGGTCTCCAATTCCATCCAAATTGTTGCAAAAGGCATTCATTCATCATTTTTTTATGGCTGAGTAGAATTCCACAGTATACATATACCACATTTTGCTAATCCACTCATGAATTGATGGGCAATTGGGTTGCTTTCTCATCTTTACAATTGTGAATTGTATTGCAAAAAAAAAATTCAAATGCAATTGTCTATTTGATAAAATGACGTCCTTTCCTTTGGGTAGATACCCAGGAATGGGAGTGCTAGATCAAATGGTAGGTCTACTTTTAATTTTTTGAGGAATCTCCATATTGTTTTCCATAAAGTTTGTACTAATTTGCATTTCCACCAACAGTGTATAAGCTGTCCCAACAACAGATCCTATATCTAGAAAACCCCAAACACCCCACAAATAGACTCCTGGAATTGATAAAAAAAATCATCAAAGTCTCAGGTTATAAAATCAATGTACAAAAATCAGTAACATTTCTATACATTAGTAACAGTCAAGCTGAGAGTCAAATCAAAGATTAAATACCATTCATGATTGCTACAAAGAAAATAAAATACCTAGGAAAATACTTAACTAAGGATGTGAAAGATCTTTACAAGGAGAACTATGAAACACTGAGGAAAGAAATTGCAGATGACTCAAGCAAATGGAAAAACATATCATGCTCATGGACCAGTAGAATCAACATTGTTAAAATGTCCATACTACCCAAAGCTATTTACAGATTTAATACAATCCCTATAAAAATGCCAGTGTCATAGTTCACAGATCTAGAGAAAATAATACTATATGCTTCGTTTGGAACCCGAAAAAAGCCTGAATAGCCAAGGCAATCATATGCAAAAAGAACAAATCTGAAGGCATCACATTACCAGACTTTGAACTATACTACAAGGATATAGTAACAAAAACAGTATGGTATTGGCACAAAAACAGAGACATAGACCAATAGAACAGAACAGAGAACCCAGATATAAAACCATCCACATACAGCCAACTTATCTTTGACAAAACAGACAACAATATACACTGGGGAAAAGAAGCCCTATTCAATAAATGGTGCTAGGAAAATTGGGTAGCCACATGCAGAAGAATGAAACAAGATACATATTTCTCACCACTAACAAAAAATAATGCAAGATGAATAAAAAAATTAACTGTAAGGCATAACCCATAAGAATTCTAGAAGAAAATGTAGGAAAATCTCTTCTAGATATTTGCCTAGGCAAAAAATTTATGACTAAGACACCAAAGACAATTATAGTAACAACAAAAATAAATAAATGGAATGTGATTAAATTAAAAGTCTTCTGCACTGCTAAGGAAATAATCAACAGAACACATAGACAACCTATAGAATGGGAGAGAATATCCACACACTATACATCTGATAAAGGGCTAATATCGAGAATCTATGAAGAACTCAAAAAAAACAGAAAGAAAAAAACAAACGACCCCATTAAAAAGAGAGCAAAAGGCATGAAGAGAAGCTTTTCAAAAGAAGATCGACAAATGGCCAATAAACATACAAAAAAATGCTCCACATCACTAATCATCAGGAAAATGCAAATTAACACTGCAATGAGATCTCACTTTACCCCTGTTAGAATGGCTTTTATTAAAAAGTCCAAAAGTAATAGATGCTGGCATGAATGCAGAGGGAAAAGCATGCTTATACATTTACCTCTGCTAATGTTACCTTCACAATGAGGCCTTCTTAATGAGTCTGTTTAAAATTGTAGCCAATGTTTTCATCTTTACACTACTGATACCTCTTAATCTTGTATACTTTTTCTTTTCCGCATGGCACTTACTGCCATCTAACGTACTATTTAATTTACTTATTGCCTTCTAACATGCTACATAATTTACATACTATGTATTTATTATGTTTATTGTCTGTTTTCTGCCTCTGGAAAGCAAGAGCCTGATATATTATCTTATAAGGCATTCGTAAACATTTTTGAATAAATAAATAGTGTAAAAATGGATATGATGATTTCTAAACTAAAGATTTGGAAGACAAATAGAACTTTCATAAAGACTTTCAGATATGAGCATTTTCTCGTCAAAGATTATTTGAAATACATTAGTCATGGGACCACAAATCTTTCCATTTATAAACAATCATTTATGTTTATCTTATGCATATATTATATATTCTATCCTCCCAGTAACCTAATTGTTCATAATATTATTGAATTGTCCTTGAAGTTTTTAGTAGATTGCTTTTTATTACAGGTACCACTTTAAGACACAAAAGATATTAATAAAAATTTTAACATTTAAAACTATCTTGATCTTTCTCATAAGACATGTTACTCTTTTAGAGAGAAATTAAGAAGTTATTGCATAAGTACAGATTATTTAATTTTCACTTATTGGGTGGAATTTTATGAGTTGAAACCTTGGATTAAGTTTTAGGTCATTCTAATGACAGTCAAGAATATATAATTTGCGATTACTATTTGTCTGCTTTTTGTAACCTCATTCATGCTCTTCTTTTCTTCCATATTTTTGATTTCATAAATCTGTGAGCACCAAATATGCACCGACTATGGGATAAGCACAGTCCTAGGCTAGGCTCAGGGATGCAGATTTGGGCAAAAACGTTCCTTTTCACAAATTTAGCAGGTTGGCAATATATTTCTGCAGCAGACACTTCTACAAACAGAATCCCTGAAAGGAGTTGGAGCCCCATGTCTGGGAGATCACTGATGCATTAGACAAGATACATTAAGTTTAGTTATTTTATTTTGTATTATTGTTTTAATGCATAACAGTTTAATAAGCTACAAACAGTAAACTGTGAAACGATGTTTTCTAAACTCTCATACCTCTGCTTATAGAGTTGAATGTAAGCAAACACACGGAGAGAAGAATCCATAATTACCAATGTGCTGTATTCAGATCTGGTTCAGGAATAGGCTAACTAGAACTGCAAAAGAAAAGCAAAGAAAACAAAAATATTGAAAATATTTTAAGTTTCTCCTATGCTTTAGCCAGACAAAGCAAATTAATAGATAAATCCAGTATACTTTTTATTAATGTAAAATTAGCTTTTCTTTGCTACTATAATTAATGGACAAGGAATGCTTTAAAACTATAATTTTGAAGTGGTACTATGGTAGACAGCAGAATGGCACCCCAAATACGTCCATGCCTGAATTCCCAGAACCTGTGAACATATTATATTACATGGCAAATGGAACTTTGCAGACACGATTAATTTGTTACAGACTATAAAATTGGGAGATTATCCTGTATTATTCAGCTAGCTTCAGTCTAATCAGTTGAATCCTTGAAACAGAGAAGCTTCTCTGATTGGAAGCAGCAGAGAAGTATAGCACAAGAAGTAGAAAAGAGGGAGCAAAAGGAGGAATTATAGGAGATTCCAAGTGCGAGAAAGATTTAACATGCTTTTATTGGTCTAAGATTCAGATGCCACGTGCAAGGCCTGGAAAGAAGCTTCTAACAGATAAGGGAAGTCCCTGCCTTACAGCTAGCAAAGGAGCAAGGACCTCAGTCCCAACTTGAAAAACGTTGAGTTCTACCACCAAGCAGAATGGGCTTGGAAGGGGATTATCCATTCCCCCAATAATAGCCCACTTAGCCAACACTTTGATTTGAACCTTACAAAACATGGATCCAGGAAACTAGTGAGATAATAATTTGTGTTGTTTTAAGATGCTAATATAATACCAACTCATGAGCATTTCCAAGGCACCAAGTTGGGTTGAACTTCAAAAATTCAATTTTATGTTAGTTTTGGGGAACTTATAATCTATTTTCCATAGAGAGACAGACTTACCAGGTGTCTGTGTTCCCACATGAGCTCATAATGCCTCAGTTTAACCTACAGCATGCCTTCAGAACAATCCTCATATTTTAATCATGTCTATCCATCCTGTATACCATAATTTCTGGCAATAAACTTATCACAAATCCCAATACATCTTGTTTCTCTAAAGAGCAGCAGTTTTCCTGAAAGAAGCTTTGGCAAGCAGGGTGCTGTTAGGAGCATGCTGGGCTAGTAACTCGTGGTTAGAAAAGGGATTTAACTAGAGTATATACTTTCTTGGCATTCTAAATTGTACAGTCGGCAGGATAATTACTTTTGCATAAGAGTTTTGCATATATTCCCTTGATAGTTTATTAATCAGGTATTCATTGACTACTTACTATGTGCTGGGGATTATATTTTAGGGATTGAGGAAACAAAGATGTGATAATAATCCTGTTCACTGTTGCTGCCTTCATGGAGGTTTCAGTCTGGGTGAAAGAGACATACAAGAAATAAAAGCTTAGGAGAAGGAGTTTATGAGTCTTTTGACAGTGCTCATGGAAGGCTTCTCAGAGGACTCATGAATGGCTTCTCTGAGCTCAGAATTGAAAGATAATAGAGGAATGGGCCATGGATAAAGAGGATTTGGGTTTGTTCCAGCTCAGGTGTAGATCATGTTCAAAGACAAGCAGGGGAGAGGTGGTACAAGCAGCTCAGTGTTTCCGGAGTTGTGGAGTATGAGAGGAGCAAGTGGAGGAGAAGAGAATGGGTACATAGGCAGATGCTTTAAGACAAAGTCTGAAAGGAAGGAGGGAAAAGGGAGGAGGACAAAGTTAAGACTGGAACCTGTTTTTGAAAGGAAAATAAAGCGAGTGATTCAGTGAAGCAATGCAGGAAGAAATGGGATCAGAAGCAGACTTTGATGAGGTGGACTCAATATAAACCCAAAGACAAAAGATTCCAAAAGTAAATCATGACTACTGGCTCTATATTTATCATTTTCTGACATAGGTACAATAATGTGTGTAGTATGTATGTAATTCTAGGGAATGAAAGCTCTTTGTGACCATACTTCGCAAATTTTTAAAGTATGACGTTCACATTAGACTAGTTTAATTTTGTTTTTTGAAATTTGACATTAATATAAATGCTATTCTACAGGAAACAATGGACAGAGTCAACACTCAATCTCTCGAGCTGGAAAACAATCACCTCCTTTTCAAATACGGTAAGGTTTTATGACTTTGTTTGAAAGTAAAGCTTGGCTCCCGTTTATTTTAACACTTAGATTTAGAATGCCAGAAAACCAAACCATAGCTGAACAAAGTTAAATTGTCAGAATATGATGATTTATACCATCTGACCTAAAAGAGCAAACTAAAAACAAAAATTATAGTCAGTCAGGACAGCACGCTTATGTAAGAGTAACTTCCCTTCTTATCATTCCAAAAGCAATTATATTTCTTAGTGGAAAACCAACCATTTTCCCTCATGGGGAGGGTTCTGTAAATGTGGGGTATTACCTCAGCCTCACATTCCCTGGAAAACAAAGGAGCTTTTTGTTCTTTGAACCCAAACTTGACTACTTCTTTTGTGAACCAAGCCCCAGTACACCTAGAATTGAAACAACAGGCAGAGCAGACACAAATGACCTTGTTTCAGCGGCCTTATACATTTAGCTTTAAAAGAAAGTATGTGGAGAGATTTTTTTTGTAGTTAAAAAAATATTCATTTTCCTTCCTATTATGTCCTTTAGAACAGAGGTTTAGAGGAGGGAATCTTCACCTGCTATGACTTTTGCATTTCCTAAAGCAGCTAAAATAACTCCTACCTGTTTGCTCTCAGTGTGATCCTGCCATTGTGAGTAGTCAATGGTTGAAACGCATAACTAGGTTTCCTTGGGTTCAGCCACTCAAAGCCATTCCATGTTACTTCTCTTTTTTCCAGAAATACATCAGTTATAAAAAAAATACCTCTTTTAAGGTTTGGAATGTAGGGGTAGTCAATGGAGGGAAGGAACAAGTATTAGGGAGAGTCAGGGTGTTGGCTGGCAAAATTGTAGCATTTGAAGAAATGGGACCACCAGCCCTCTTCTCTGTGGGACCACTTTGCTGATGTTGTGATACCGAGATGTTTTTAGGAAGTCTGCCTTTCTAATTACCATAGCCCCGCAAATGACATGGCATTTCCTTTAGAGTTTTAAACCATGCTCCATTCCTAGAATTGGGTTCTTGGCTTCCTTTTTGTGGAATGAACTTGGAACTTCACTTCTCTGAGCCTCCATTTCTTTAATTGAAAAATGAGCTGGGAAAAAACAAAAAAAAGAAATACTTCGTATATTTTCCAGCCTGTGAGTTTCTACGTATTTGTAATCTTACAACTGAGATTTTTCAGGAACAGAAAAAAATACTTAAGAAAGATAAAACTTTGTACTAGCTTACCTTCCTTCATTCCTTGTTTCCCTCCCTCTCTTCCTTCCTTCCTTGTTCCTTCTTTTCTTCTTTCCTTCCTTCCCTCCTTCCTTCAACTTACCATATATATACTGGGTGAAGACTGGGATATTTTAATATATCCAGCTCATTTTATTGACAATAAAACAATAAGTCAATGTTTTTAAATTGTACTGAACAGCAGGCATGAGTCTTTATTTTTGTTCCGGCCATCATACATGTCTCTGTTCCTTGATTTTATATGAAAAATGGTAACATTTTTAGTCTTAGGAACAAAACTTCCATATTTCAGTAGTCATATCAGAAATATTACCTGTTCTTTACAATCTTCCACTCCCCTCAAACTTTGGACCTGCCATCTCCTCACTCATCCTCAGTAGACAATGTCACCTTGGACTTCGCAGCCATCAAAACTCTCCACTTCTTCCAACTTCCTGTCACCAAACCTTTGCTCTGCCCCTCTCTTTATAGTGAAAGGGGGTTCCTTTCTTCCATGTGGAACTAATTCCTCTGCCTGGGCCCGGGATTTCGTCCTTTTCTGTCTCCTCAGGGCCTCTGCTGTTTTTATTATTTCCCCCTTTTCTTCTTCTGACTCTCTATTCCATCTTTCTTGTTAGCATTTTAACATGCTTCAAGTCTCCATCTTGAAGAAAAATCACATTTCTGAATTTCACATTTCCCTCCAATTACCAACTCAATTTTCTCCTTACCTGCACAGATAAATTTCTTGAATTTTCTACAATCACTCTTTTCACTTCCTCACTTCTCACCTCCTCCTCAACCTATTGTAGTCTGGTTTCACATTTAACACTTTATAGAAACTATTCTCTTTGAGATGAAGAATTTTTAAAAATGATTTCTCTGTAGCCAAATCCAACAGACATTCTTTAGTCCTATAGAAGTTAAGTACTCTTTAACATTTAGCCTGTTGATCAATCCTGTATTCCAGAAATGCTCTCTTCTTTTGGTTTTTAGTCAGAATGAGTTAGCTTATACTGCAATAAAAAAAATATTTTATATTTATAGAAGATTGACTTGGGGCTCCAATATGCATTCTCCTCATTCCTAGACACAGGCTGATGAAACAGCCATTATCTAGACTAGAACATGGCAAAATGTTAAGGTAAAGGAAAAGAGAAAATATGGAAAGTTAGATACTAGCCCTGATGGCCTCAATCAGGAATAAACACATGGCACTTCTGTTCATATTCCATTGCTAAAGCAAGTCACATGACATCACTTATCTCTAAGGGAGTGGAAAAGTACAAATTTACCAAGTGCTTAGGAAGAAAACTGAAAATAATTTGGGAAACAGCCTAAAGATAACTATAACCATATTTACAAAAAAACTGCCTTAATATTCAATCAGGCAAGCAATATGAACCAAAATACACTATTTTTGGAAACGTGTCTCAGTCATCTTACCAAGAGAATGGAGGGAGCATGACTGAATGATAGCCACATATATCAGGAATAGATATGGTTAAAATGACTACATAGATTGTACTGAAATTTAAACATATAATTCTATATTAGTTTATGTCTTAGTCCATTTGTGCTGCTGTAACAAAATACCTAACACTGGGTAATTTATAAATAATAGAAATTTATTTTCTCACAGTTTTAGAGACTGGAAATCCCCAAAATCAAGGTGCTTGCAGGACCAGTGCCTGGTGAAGGCCTATTCCTCATAGATGGCACCTTCTGGATGTTTTCATATGGTGGAAGGGAGGGAAGAGAAAAAACTCACTTTCTTAAGTGCCTTTGTAAGGGTCCTAAGCCCCATTCATGAGGACTCTGTCCTCATGACTTAATCACATCTTAAAAGCCCTACCTCTTAATACTATCTTATTGGCCATTAAGTTTCAATATATGAATTTCAGGGGACGCATTTAGACCATAGCAGTTTATTTCGGCTGCTATAACAAAAATGCTATAAATTGGATGGCTTATGAACAACAAAAATTTATTTCTCACAGTTGTGGAGGCTGTAAAGTCCAGGATCAAGACACCAGAAGATTTGGTGTCTGACAAGAGCCTGTTTCTCATACATGGTGCCTTCATGCTGCATCCTTACTTTGCAGAAGGGACAAACAAGCTCTCTTGGGATTTTTTATATAAGCCCTAACTTCATTCATAAGGGCTCCGCAATTGGGACCTAATCACCTCCCAAAAGGTCCTATCACCTAAAAGCATTACTTTGGGGGTTAGAATTTCAACATATAAATTTTGGAAGGACATAAACATTCAGGTCATAATACATTCATTTATTCAATAAATACTAAGTATTTACTCTATTTTCCCTAAGTATTTACTTTATACTTGGCACTGTGCTAAATGATAGAGATTAAACAAAACATAATGCAAGTGGAGAAATATCACATAAAACTTGCAATTCTTGATTCTGCCCCTACCCATTGGTAAATTCCTTCACACTTTTAAAAAGTGAATCTGAGGCCAGGCGTGGTGGCTCACGCCTGTAATCCTAGCACTCTGGGAGGCCGAGGCGGGCGGATTGTTTGAGCTCAGGAGTTCGAAACCAGCCTGAGCAAGAGCGAGACCCCGTCTCTACTAAAAATAGAAAGAAATTAATCGGACAACTAAAA
>CAUYSK010006759.1:0-21300 GCA_963575035.1 Avahi laniger | reverse complement strand
AAAAAAAAAGAAGTGGGGTCTTTATTTTTTTCTTGAAAGCATTTTTTTGTTTGAGATAGTTACCTAATTTTCCTTAATTTTTATGCATACCAGTAGACAGAATAGTATCATCTTTCGCAGCGCCACATGCTTACGTGTCTTTACTATTCAAACATTCTATAAATATTCGTTCCCTTAAACCATCAATCACCATCTTCCCATTACACTCCTGCTCCCCAGAAATCCCCAAGAAACTGGCAGGGTTAAAAAAAAATGGGTTTAAAATTAACACTTATTCCGCTATTGGTAGGAAGCAGAAATGAGGGGAGGTCAGAGGGGGGGTTATTTCTGAAAAGTTATTTACATAGGTTGAAATTTAAAAGTACAGAAAGTGATATTTACATATCCAAATCTACATATCTGCAATGCTTATACATTTTCTTTGAATATTCATGGCCATTATGTGAAAAGATGGAGCTAGAAAAAAACAGTAATATTGCATTTTTAGGAATTATATCTTGTTATGGAGACAAGTAGAACCCTTTCTCTAGATTTTTATATTTGAGAAAATATAGAATAGTCCTGCTAGTCATAGGATAATTCAGAAATTACTCTTTCTATGATTCTAAATTAAATATAAACCTTTTTCCTTCTGATGATCAAGAATTCTTGAATACCAAAATGTCCTTCATATTTTACTCAGGATAACATAATACAAAAGAGAGTTGGCTTTGAAAAAAATCTGTGAGTGAAGAGATGAGTTTGATTCTTTTGTAATTTAGGATAACATATCAAAATTGGAGTTTATAGTAATAGAACCTGTTGAACATATTTCAACAAACGGAAAATCCATTGATCTTTGTAATTCTCCGAACTTTCTTGTCTGGATTTCACTCCCCCCATTTTTGTCTGAAAATTAATCATTCCTCCATTGTAGATCCATATTTGAAGCAAACCGCAGGGGCTATAACTTTGCAAATATTTTTAAGAAAACGAGTGGCAGGTTTTTTAATGGAAGTCAGTCAAAACTTGTTTAGCTTAATTAAAAATCATAACATGTACACATGGATAAAAAGTAACCTTCCAACTACATGTTATTTGAATGATTCCCTTGATAAATCAGTTAAATCTTTGTATCATAAGCAAAACCAGGTCAAAACTGAGTAATGCTCAATAATTTGTCAAAAGATCTCCAATTAACCTTTTAGAGACCATCTGCTGTAAAGTCAA
This sequence comes from Avahi laniger, assembly GCA_963575035.1. Lineage (NCBI taxonomy): Eukaryota > Metazoa > Chordata > Mammalia > Primates > Indriidae > Avahi > Avahi laniger. The sequence continues at coordinate 20,091 of CAUYSK010006759.1, read as the reverse complement.
AATTGATTGCTTATATTTTAACATCCTTATGATTTAAAGAGAATATATTGGCTTCAATAAATGTGTATGACTTACATTATTGGTTTATATAGCACTAATAAAATAATAAAATATAAAATAATAATTAGATATTTTAAATTTATGGATATCATTATACTATATAAAGATACAGATATAAATTATATACTTATATTGATATTGGTATATACAAAACAGTAAATGATTAATAACCAGCCTGCATAGATAAGAAGCCCTGATTTGTAGCCTTTATCACTTTTCAAATGGTAAATACTCCCACCCTGGCTGTAAATATGAGGTCACTGAACATGGAGTTAGGAAAACATACTCACAGCTGGCCCTCAAGCATGCCTGAGCTGACTTTCCAGCTCCAACAACCCACTTTTAAAAGTAAATTGTATATTTAAAATGTCATAGAAATGGAAAGCCTTCTCTATCATATGTGAGAATGCAATATGTTGTAAGAATCTAGAAACTAATATGGCGTTTCATATAAAGATTAATAGTATATGCATATATACTCGATCTGTTGCCCGGGCTAGAGTGCCGTGGCATCAGCCTAGCTCACAGCAACCTCAGACTCCTGGGCTCCAGTGATCCTCCTGTCTCAGCGTCCTGAGTAGTTGGGACTACAGTTACACACCACCACACCCAGCTAATTTTTCTACTTTCTGTAGAGATGGAGTCTTGCTCTTGCTCAGGCTGGTCTCAAACTCCTGAACTCAAGCAATCCTTCCATCTCTGCCTCCCAGAGTGCTAGGATTACAGGCATGAGTGAGCCACCAAGCCCAGCCTATAACTAACTATTAATTTTTAAACAGTAACATACCAGTACTTAAGTGATTTATGTAATTCTATCACAATCTATTCAAAATATTAGTCTAAATATTTTTTTGCTTGTTAACTTACTAATTCTCACTGGAAACCTATGTGGTATGTTTTATTAATGTCCCCATTTTACTGATTAAGAAATTAACATACAAATTATGCCCCAAATTACGCAGCTAGTAAATGGCAGACCTGGGATTTGAACTCAGTCAGTATGATTCCAGAGTTCATGCTGTTACTATTATTATACTGCACTCACTGCCTCTCATTAGAGTCATGGGGGTATCAATTTGATGCTATCAATTTGATGCCAAAAACAAACAAATAAACAAACAACAACAGAGTATAGTCAAATCAACTGCAATGTACCCTTATTTGGATATATTCTACAACCATTAAAATTATACAACTCTAAAAACTTTTTAAAACACTGAAAATTTTATAATCTTCTATATTTAACATTTTATATTTTATACTATGTGATTTAAATGTATACTAAAAAATTGTTATTACAGATAAATTTATAACTTCTTTTAACTTCTCCTTCATCCCATTCCTTCCTTTTGATATATTTCTTTCTTCACATATATTATTGTTTCATAATTTTATCTTTGAAATGCTAAAAACCCATCACTTTCTCAGTGATGAATAGTCTATCAAATTGAAAGTAAATTGTTTCAGCTGTCTTTATAAATATTTTTAAAGAGGACAGCAATTCAGAATTCTTTAACCTACATTTCTTTAAAAAATTAGATCATTTAAAATGGCACAATAAAAAAACTAGTTTACAAATACATTTCATAACAATCTGACTTTTCTATAAATTATAGTGGAGATTCTGAGTCAGACAAGAGAAATTGCACCTTTTCTCCACGTCTTCACTTAAATAAAAAAATTTGTTTTAGGTGTTTTTATGAAGCTCTGCATGGCTAATAGATTTTATATTTTCCCTTATCCACAGTTTGTATTCTAGTCTTTATCACGTGGCACTAAAAAAGGTTCACCAAATCAAAACAAAAACATTAAATTAAAAAAAAAAAACCTTAAGAAATGTTAATGAAAGTGTATAAATTTGGCTTCAAAAATTAGATCTATATTATTTGTCTACATATCTCTATCTGAATATCTCCATCTACCTATCTCTATGTCCATATCTACCTATTTATCTATACACGTTCACATCCCCTTTCAGGTGAAATATCTCTAAGAAAGGCAGGAAAATGGCAATGCAGTGACACCGTTTTGCATGTGAGCTTGTTCAGAACGGCTGATTGAGGACATGCTGTCTGCTGTTCTGCTATATCAGTAAGATTACAATGCTTATGAGTTATTAAAGGCACAGGCTGGCTTCAGAGTCTTAACTGTCTTTTTTTTATTTTTCAATAAAGACTTCATTATTTTAGAGTAGTTTCAGGTTCACAGAAAAATTGCCTCCACAGATGCATAGCCTCCCCCATTATTAGTATCCCTCATCAGAATTGTGCATTAGTTACAATTGATGAGCCTACACTGACATATCAAAATTCCCAAAGTTCATGGTTTACATTAGCAATCATTCTTGGTGCTATCCATTTTACGGGTTTGGACAAATACATAATACCATATATGTATCTTTATAGTATCATACAGACTATTTCCACTGCCCTAAAATTTCTCTGTGATCCTCCTACTCAGCCCTCTCCACCTGCCGCCATCACCAGCCCCTGGGCACCACTGATCTTTAGATTGTCTCCATAGTCTCATTTCTTAACTAATTTCATAACTACCATTTCAGAATCCACGTCTGTCACTTACTAGGGGACTTTTTCAATGTTAGTAGCTATCTATGGCTGGCCCAGTTAATTTCTTGCTCATATGCTAGCCCCATTCTTCTTCTTGCTAAAAAAAATATTTTTTTCAGGGCATCAGTGCGCCCAGTCCCAGGAATTGAAGCATAAATCGTGTAATCCAGAGATGACTCATTCCTCTTTGGCACAATGACATCTTCATTCCTTCCGGCTATCGTGACTCATGTGATCCAGTTCTGTAAGAAGAAGCTGGGTGGGAGAGAACTCCAGATAGAGTAGAGCCTCAAATAAAAGGAATGAGAATCAACAAACTCAAAATAAATTTTATTTTTGCTGCCCTTTCCCACCTGCTTATACTAAGAATCGCAATGCAGCGGTGATGCTTATGGCTGTGACATTCAACCCGCTCCCAGCAGATAAGACATTGAAAAAATAGCCAAATTTCAGGGAAGGGCAAAGAATAAAGATGGAAGGATCCTGAGTCCTTGGTGACTGCGGTCCCCAGTCCCCAGGCTTGGACCAGTACCAGTCCATGGCCTGTTAGGAACCAGGCCACACAGCAGGAGGTGAATGGCTGGCAATCAAGTGAAGTTTCATCTGCGTTTACAGCTGCTCCCCGTCACTTGTGTCACCACCTGAGCTCCGTCTCCTGTCAGACCATTAGTGGCATTAGATTCTTATACGAGCACGAACCCTACTGTAAAGTGCGCGTGTGAGGCATCTAGGTTGTGCACTCATTATGATACTCTAACACCTGGCGATCTGAGTAGGCGCTGAGGTGGTGATGCTAGGGCTGGGGAGTGGCTGCAAATATAGATTATCATTAGCAGAGAGGTCTGACTGCACAAAGACCATAATAAATCAATTGCTTGCAGACAATTATTGTACATTTTATTTCTATTATTATTGCATTGTAATCATTGTAATATATAATGAAATAATTATATTTTTCCTATTTAAACACTGCTCATATCTATGAGGACAGCTCTCAATTATATAATAATTATATATTACAATGTAATAATAATAGAAATAAAGTACACAATAAATGTAATGTGCTTGAATCATCCCAAAACCATTCCCCCCACAACCAGTCAGTGGAAAAGTTGTCTTCCATGAAACTGGTCCCTAGTGACAAAAAGGTTAGCGACCATTGCTTGGTGATGTGTTTGAACTGTCAAACCAACCCCTGAGCCACATAATTCCAGCATTTTTCTTAAACTAATAATAATAACAATAATAAATGTCCACATTGTATAAGTAACTGTCTTTCAGGTTTTCTATCATTGTTGTCTACATATATTACAGTAAACTTCACTTATGGGCATAATAGCTGATAACTAGTGAATAACTACTCAATAAATGATAGCCATGAACAAAAATATTACCAATTAGGCAGTGGTTCTCAGATCTTTAGTGTACTTTAGAATCCTCTAACTAACTGACAATACAGATATTACAATTCCATCCCCTGAGATTTTTATTCAGAACATCTGAGGTAGGGGTCAGAAATCTATATTTTTAATATTCTCCCAAGGTGATTTTGCTGCAGTTATTTGGTGGATCATATTTTGAGAAATACTTCAGTTTGGGCTAAAAACAAATTATTGGAATGTGGGTAATACCTATGTGTGATTTAATGGTTGAAGAATACAGTGAATGGAAACAATACCAATCCATCCCACTCCCTGTCTAGAAGAATATAATATATAAGTACCACTGAGGGCAGGGGTATCCTTTTAGGGACTGAATCACACTGAGCACTCTAAGAGCATTTAATACATTCTGCAATAGCTTTTTACTTCATAGGTTCACAGAAGAAATTTATGAGAAATTGAATACTCACATTAGCTTGGATGATGACAAAGTAGCGAGTTTTATCTTCATAGTTGAGCCTCTTCCTTAACACTACATTTCCAGTCAACATTAGGGGTATTTCAAAGGTGTCATTGGATGTCTGCAAATATTAAAGATACAGTTTTCAGATCATTTGAATATAAAATGAATTAGATAGCATGATACTGTAGTTTAGTCCTCTTGAAAGTTATAGATGGCATGCTTATCATCTGAAAATAGAATGAATATAAGCTTCATATTTAATATTCTTATCGTTTCTCAAAATGTTTCATTTTGAACAATGCGTTTTCTCTGAGTCCTTTGATAATGATAACCAATAAACTTGTTTCCTGTCATAGTTTTTCATATATTATTAGGGTTATTCATCAACAGCCTTGGAACAGTTCTAAATCAAAGTCTAGATGTCTGAAAATCTTTCCTGTTACCATATTACCTTTTCACTATTTGTTTTAACACCAAAGAGTTAAATATTACAATTTGTGGTTTCTACATAATATTACTTTCCAACATTGGTGCCAATTCTCTATTTCAATTATTTTCAGGCATTAAATACAAATACAGTCATGAGCCACTTAAGAACAGGGATATAATCTGAGAAATATATTGTTAGGCAATTTTATTTGTTGAGCAAACATCACAAAGTACACTTACACAAACCAAGGTGTATAGCCTAGTACACACCTAGGCTATATGGTATAGTCTATTGCTTATATGCTACACACTTGTACAGCACATTACCGTGCAGCATACTGTAGGCAACTGTAACACAATAGTAAGTATTTGTGTATCTAAACATAGAAAATAAACAGTAAACATATGGTATTATAATCTTGTGAGTCCACCGTCATATTTGCAGTCCATAGCTGACTGAAACATTATGTGGCACTTGACTATGAACTTGAAACAGAGTGTTATTGCAAAAAAAAGTGTGTATATATATATATATATATATATATATGTATGTATGGGTTATAGGTTAATTTTTTTTTCAGGCTCCATAACTGCATAACTGCTGTTCATTAGTTTAGATCCCTGCTCTGTCAAGAATGGAGTTTCTTCCAGGTAGCACTCATGTCATAAGAGCAATCTCTAAAGTGCCTTCCAGCACTACTTGCTCTAATGTAAGCAGCCTTCAGTATCAATGTATTCACAGGTTAAGAGAGTATAATTATAAGATCAGTCTCTTATTCTTAACAAGAGCTTACATCACTCTTGTATTTTTAGTGCCATTTTAAAGATTGATAAAATAGTTTCTCAATGACTGCAACAAATCAGCTTTATTTCCAGCACTGAAATTGTTTTTAGTTTGTTTGCTTGTTTTGTGCTGTTGTGCTTGTGCTTGCACCCATGCTGTGGGCACTGGGCGAAAATACTTAGCTTGGATCTACATTAGATTGTTGAGAAAGGAGGAGGAGGAGGAGGAGGAAGAAGGGAGAAGGGGAAAGAAGATAAAAGAAGAATGTGTGCGTGTGTGTGTGTGTGTGTGTGTGTGTGTGTGTGTGTATGTTCACACTCTCAACTCAGGGTAAGTGTATTCCTAAGAGTCACAAAGCAAGTGAAACTCCATAAGAAAATAGCTGATTCAAATCTCCCATCTCAAACTCCTTGTGGATGCAGGCAAACACACACACACACACACACACACACACACACACGACAGGCTGTACACTGTATACAATTGACACATATTTTTAAATGATTCAGGTTATTGGCTTTGCAAATCTTTCTTGGATGCAGTCATTCAAAACTAATGATTTTATATATAAATATAGAAGATGTATTATGAAGGATATTTACAATTACAGACATTTGACATTTCCCTACATTTTTGCCTATTTAAACATTGCTCATATCTATGAGTGCGGCTCTCAATTATGATAAGGGAGTGTATAAATGATTTAATCTAAATATCTAAGTTCATTATGGGTAAAACCTCAGTAAATAATTGCCACTTACACTATTAAACATATCTTAATGTGCAGTTACAGGGTCATTACATTTTAGTGACTCAATAACTATAGAGACGCGTATCATTTTCTAGCATCTATATGGAGGGTGCTGCAGGTTGCTTACCCTAAGGCCATCTCATCTCTGTACCCAGAACTTCAGATCGGCTCGAATATCTGGTGGCTTTGTGCTTCAGAGGAGATTATGCCTTTAAGTGGGATGAGTCTTGGATAGTCTAACCCAACCATGGTAATTCCATTGTCTTTACCAAGAATTATTTTGGAAATGTATATGTGATGCAATTCTGGGTAAAATGCAATCATTTCTCTTAATTGTTAGGGGAGAGACAAGGAAAAACAGGTATTATAGATGCTGCTGTCAGAATATAAAGCTTGAAACTTCAGCAGCCGTTTTGAGATTATTAATGGAACTAATTTACAAGAAATAACTAATATTCTAAGGATAGTAGAGCATAAAATGAAAAGAACCTGGATTAGCATTGTCCGTGAGAAGCTGAACAAATCCTGATATTACCCCATTTCTGAAAAACCTACTGTGAGAGATAACAAATGACCTTTCTGGTTAAGCCATCTTTAATTGAGGTGGTTTTTTATTTTTGTTGTTGTCATTACTGTGTATTTTCTGCAGCTGAAAGCATTTTGGTACGTGATTATCTCTTTTCTCTGTTTCCTTGCACCACAGGCCCTTCTGTTCTCCATAAAAGCCATGGCTCTTCACAACTGACATTTGCTCTTATTTTGTCCTGCTTAAATATTCCATCACTCATTTCTCTGCGTAGTCAATTTTGCAAATCCTACTCAGTGAGCCTTCTTTGTTAGCCCATTTATAGTTAAGTCTTTGATGTGATGTTATATTATTTTTTTCCACATAACACATTATTTGTGTATTTTCTGTTTCACTTCACAGATTTCCCCAAGGGTTTCAGTCTATGATGTGGAAACATCCTTATGTCTCTAGCAAAGCAACTTGACGTTTGCGATACTTTTTCTTATTGACAGTTTTCATCGGACATTTGCAGAATTATTACAAACAATACAATTACTACTTAGTGATTTTATTGTTCTTTAGAACACTTTTCAATGGAACTTATTGGCTAAATATATCTTTTATAGACATCTTATATTTTTCATTTTATTAGGTATTTCATAAATACTTGTATTTCAAGAAACATAAGGATAGTATACGCTTTATGATCAACGCTGCTTCTGAAATGTTGCATAGGGAAAGCTTCTATATTAAAATTAACTAATTTATTAAGTAAACAAGTATTTCTTGAGTATCCTTTCTGTCTCTAAAACATAGAATAATAACCAAGAGAAGAATTAGAAGCAAAGCATGGATGTATCATTAGGATATGCTTTCTATTTTCTCTAGAAAAAGATTAGATTATATCAACTCTAAGTAATTGCCCTTATCTAATGACATTTTTTTAAAACCGCTAAATTTAGTAAGAAAACAGCAGGTTTTTTTTTTTTAATTATTACATGATAAAGCCATTAGGGAATGAAACAATGATTCTCAAAGTTTAGAACATTAGAATGCATAAGAATCACAGATATGTATCATCTAGATTGCAGATTTCTAGCATCCATGTCCCCAAATTCCAGAAATTCTCAGGAGCATTTGTAACAAATCTACCAGGTGATCCTGATGCAGATAATTCCTGTTTTAATTTGAGAAAGAGTGGACTAAGAGATTAGTCTAGGCATGGCTGCACTATCTCTTTCCCTACTATGCATTTTTCTTCTCCTCTTATAAGAATAAGCTCTAAGAAGAGCTTTGGTCCACCAACAAAACAGCAGAGTGTGGGGACAGAGAAAGCATTTCCTTAAGCAACTTTACATTTCTGAAGCAAGGTCATTGCTCCCTTTCTGATAGTTTTGGACATTTCTCTTTAAAACAAAAACTGGCACTGGTTTCTTTGGGTGGTGAGAATTTAAGTGCTAACCTCTACCTGCATTGCATTAATGAGGGGATTCCAATTATGGCTAAATCTTTTAATATAGGTCCCAGACATCTGGCCTCTATCAAGAAAGGTCCATTCACAACTTACTGGCAGTTCAGTGACTTAACAAAAGTTAGATAAAGAGCAATCTTCCTTTTAGTAAAATGAAGACATAGGACAGTTAAAACAATTTTATCACTATTGGAAGGACGAGAAATAGGCTAAGAGGCAGGAGAAACGCCCACCCCACACACGTACACATTAACATAAGAAGGGAGAGAGAATGAATGTTGACACTCTAGCAACTCTGTATTTCCCAAGATGATTCCATCTCCTTGTAATCCTTTTTATTAATATAAGTGAAGGCAGGTTAGTGCCAGTTCGGATAAAATGATGGCACTCTGCAAGGCAGTTTTGGGCCCCTCAATAGAATTGCTCTGGAAATGGAATATGGGGTAATTAGCACTATTTTTACTCATCTGGTCATTTACCATGTTTTAGGAGAAAGGAAGGATTCTGTACAGCTTTTCATATCTATGTTATATTCATAAATATTGTTTGTGATATTCTCCAGCTGTAAGGACTACAAATCTGGTTCAAGAGATTTTTTTTTAAGAACACACACACACACACACACACACACACACACACACACAAATATATATTTCCTGGTGACCTAAGGACAGAGGCTGAGCCCAGTGTTCCTCACTGGGCCTATAAGTGGGAAGTGGTGAGGTTTACACTAACTTTATATGATGGCTAAAGGTGGATTCTCTCTCTAACAGTATGACTTGATTAATGTTTTCCCCTCCAATATACCCTAAGTTAAGTGCTGGCATGATGTCTTATCTTTTGGCCAATCAGTTAGGACCATACCCAGAGAACTTCTTTATTTATTCCACAGTGGAGGTTAGCTAGCCAAAATATATTTTTCTTCCTTTCCTTTTTTTTTGTAATTTTGAAATTGTATGTGGCTGATTGGCTATCCATTCTGTAGGTAGTGAAAGGTACATGTTATATTTGATGACAAGCCTACAACTATTCAGAAGAAATTACTGCACAGTTTAACAAGGAATTTAAGTCTCATGAAACTTGTAAAAGATAGCTTTTTAGTAATATATTTTTGGTCTCAAACTATATCTAAACCTTGGATGGTTTTCTTTTTTATGCACGTAACAAATATTTCCCTAAAATACATGGACTGGCTGTTCAGTACTTGCTGGGAGGTTTTATTTTTACAGCTTCGGGAGTAAAGATTAGAAAATGACCTTCATAAAATGTAAGCTAGAAACACGGCACATTCATACAATTAATTTAAAAAAAAAGAGCAAACAAAATAATGGTTTAGAAATAGATTGTGAAGTCAGATGTTTATACTTTTAAGAAAAAAATGTTTCTCTTGCCCTTTTCTCCTCTGCTTTTACTTTGATCATTTCCACTTCATTTCTTTTATAACTCTTAATACTTACTGTCCTTCTCTGTCACAGTGTCATCATGTCCTTATCTCTTGGTTTCATTGTCTGCCACAGAACATGTTGAAATATTCTCTTTTAGGGGAAAAAAAAACAACCCAAAAATCTCCAAAACCTTCCCTTGACCCTGATACACTCATGGAATTTTTATTATAAATTTTCATTCTTATTCTCTAAATGTTTTGAAAATTTTCACACGGTACTACAACGATTTCATAAGAACACAATAGAGGAAGAGTAGAGTGCATGCTACTCTGAAATTGGACTCTATATCTTAGAAATAGCTGTGTAATATCAGGCACATCGCTTCACCTATGAGTCATTTTTTCTCCTGTGCAATAGAGATACAACTACTACTAACTGATTTGTCAGAATAAAATGAGAAAATACATTCATGAGCACTTAACCCTCACAATAGATTTGTGAAGTAGGTCTCGTGAGTTCTCAGTCTCTGCAAGCGTGACAGTTTTTGGAGTTTTTTTGTTTGTTTATTTGTTTAAAGCATGTACAAGAAATCTGAAGGTGAAAAATAAAGGCAAAATGTTAACTTCATTGTTGTTTATATTTCTAATAGTAAACACAAAATAGAAGCATTAATTTAGAAAGCTCACTTAAGAAGTGTTTTTAAAACTGCTTTGGGGAGCCCATGGGATTCTCAGAAGCTGCCTCGAGAAAAGAAAAAAGGGAGGCTCGCCAGCAGAACCTCCAGCTCCAGCTTCAATTAAATAATTCTGATTTTGTCTTTTTTTTTTGTATAATATGTCATTGGAGCAAATGATTTCATGGCCTAAAAAACAATGTAGAAATCCCCTAGTCTAATGCAGAAAAAAATGGCCTATAGTTAGAAGTTTTGACTTCTTCTTTATCTTTGGATTCATTGCTGAGATGGTTGGGATTTTAAAGGCTTGTAACACCAGAAATACATCCGGCGTATGTCTACGCAGTGTGGTGGCAGCATTTGGTATTAATTTTCAAGTTTCATAAAGCATAAGCAGTCACATTGGTTATATCATCTTCAATGATTTGTTTAGAATGCTTGGAATGATTAGGGGTCCACAAACATAATGAAAATTTAATAAAGATTGCATTTCTCAACTATAAATACATTTTAAACTTTTGCCTAGAAATACCACCAAAAATGCTTCTTTAAAACTATAATATAAATATTAAAAATAATTCAAATTTGAGATAACTTTTAATAATGGTATTATTACTAATGTGGTTCCAGGAGCTAATAGAAAAATACAATAAATATCAGCTGAAATAAACATTAATTTTATTCCTCATAGTGAAATTACATTGCAAATAGGTGTTTACATACTGGATCATCTGGATTATATTGAATAACATATTCTATCTGTCCATTTGGGCCGTCATCTATGTCTGTAGCTCCATTGTCTCCTGAAAATCCTGTAAATATTGTGGTGCCAACCGGAGTGAGCTGAAAGGAAAATAAAAGAAGACTGTCAATTCTCATTTTGTCAGCTGTAAACCAGAAATGTTCCAGCACAAAAACCAGCTCTTTATTACACAAAGGAAAAGAGAAGTCAGCAGCCTACAACCTGAAACTGAAGCATTGCAAAAGAGCAGTTATGTACTTCACATAGGAGTTCTTATAATGTCTGAATTTTTCAGCTTCATAATCCTAGCTATGGATATAAACAGAAGTCACTGATTCAATGTGAAGCATGTTTGGACCAATTTATAATCATTAGCATCTTAGCACATGTGGAGAAAATGTATCTGTTGTTCCTCCTTTAAAAAGCTTAATGTATTTTTATCTATAAGCTAGAATTTAATTTGTATGAAAAAGTTAGTTTCTTTATTTTAAAATTAGAAACTATTTCAGAGACCAATGAATCCAGGCTGATAATTAATTACATGTAAGTGGCAAGTTTGAAGAAGAGAAGTTTGGGACAATGCATGCCCCATTTATCAGGAGAAAGCTGGCAGTTTCTTCAACGCTTGTTGATTAGAAATCCATCAGGTGACAGGAGTTGGGGACATGGTCACATATTTTCATTTTTTATTAAAACAACAACAGAACTTAATGTGAGTGTGGCATACAAAACCGTGATTTGGCATTTGGCTTAAAGAGCTAACCTTCATTCTTACTGATCTTCACCAGAAAATCACTGTTATTTTCTCTCACCTGCAGGTTGTAGGTCTCTGCACAACGTACTCCTATATCCACCACCATTTTTCTCAATCCTCCCTTCTGAGTCCTCAGGCATGAGCTAAAACCCTACCTATTTGTTACGTGTCAACTTAATTAGATATCACGTTCTCCTATACCATCCCTGACACAGCAATACTTACTCCAAGTCAGAATATGGTACTTTTATTCTTGTGCTTGAATTTTACACTTTATTTCTGAAATCATTGCATTATCACAGTAACTAAATGCATTTTAGCAATAAATATAAGTTTTGTGCCTCTGTGGAGCAAAGACTTTTAAAATTTGTTCCGAGATTTGTTAATTTTTGAGTGGGATTTTTATCATAAATAAATAGTTTAAGAGGAAAAATATATTGCCTCATTTACTTCAATTATCAGGGACTGCAAACTCAAATGTCTACAGGGATCGATCAGGTAATGTAAATGAGCGAAGTAAGCCTGATGGGATGATGACAAATTGGGGAGGGCATGCCATCTCTAAGTTGGTAGCTGTCGATGAAGGCCAGTAAATTCTTTCCATAGTAGAATATGGAGTTAATGCTAATAGGTCTTCTAATATTTTAATTCTATAAGAAATCTTATGATTCTAAGGTTGGCTACAGATTTAAAAAATTAAACTATAAACGGGTCAAACAAAATAAGCCCATTGGCCCAACAACCACACTAGCTGTCACTCTTTGATTTAGTAAAAGAATATAATTATGATTAAAGAAATAAGCCATAAATACAAAAACGTTGGGTATTTATAAAGCCAACACTCCTGGCAAGCAGCTTTAAAGGCAAAATTTAGAGAACTGAAAAGAATGAAAAGAAACAGTTTAAGCAGTACATAAAAGAACACTGAGACATTATTGGTTTAGAGAGGTTTAGAGGAAATATTAGTTAACTAAATGGCTTGTAAGCAGACAGTTTTATAATTTTTTATGCAATCTTTATCCTCCCAAAACATCACTTTCTCTTATAAAAATTCACCTATTATTATGCAGCTATGCTTTGATATTTTGATTTCCCTTTTATTTTTAATCAATAAATAAAAATTATATGTATTTATTGTGTATAACATGTTGTTTCAAAATATGCATACATTGTGAAATGGCAAAATCAAGCTAATTATCATATCCAGTACCTTGCATACTTATCTTTTTTTGTAGTGAGAACACTTAAAATCTACTCTGTTATCAATTTTCAAAAATACATTATTAGCTATAGTCATCTTGTTGTACAATAGATGCTTTGAACTTATTCCTTCTACTCAACTGAAATTTTGCATCCTTTGACAAAAATTTCTCACCCCCTCCCGTTCCCCTCTAGCCGCTAGTAACCACCATTCTACCCTCTGCTTCTATGGTGTCAATATTTTTAGATTCCACATAAAAGTGAGATTTCATGGTATTTGTCTTTCTGTGCCTGGCTTATTTCACTTAACATAATGTCCTCCAGGTTCATACATGATTTTTAAATTATGAAATTTTAAAATTGGATGACATTAATTTGTTTCCAGATACCTAATAAAACAAACTTAAAGTATTTAATCAAAGATTTTATTGCCAAGTAAAATAGCTGTCATGGAGTTGGACTAAAATATCAAAACAAAGCAAAACAAACAAACAAAAAAATGAACCACACACATACACACACACAAAAAACAACTACACACACACACCAACCAAACACACACACACACACACACACACATATATAAAACTTGAAAACACTGTGGAAATTTTGAATAAAATGTGTTCCTATGTCCTTCAATTTAGTTACTATTTCTTGAGGCAGCCTATATTATTGGATCAGATTCATTTTAGAACAGAATCCTGAAGTATTATAGCTGTGAGCAATAAAATTGGTATTGTGGGCAAGGAATAGCAGATCCAGTAGAAATTTAATTTTCCCAGTCTCATTCAAGGTTAAATTTCTGGAAAGAAATATTAATATGCCAGAAGTGTGTTGGAATGGATGAATTGAAAGATTTTACTCCTTACAATGTAATATTTGCAAATTCAAAAACATATTTATAAATTCAAACACCCAAAGTAAGAACAATATCTATATTTTTATCAAGCTTTCCAAATTTTTTTGAAACTCATGAAAAACAACATAAAATTACTATGGCACTTTAATACGTTATCATCAATTAATGTTATTTTCATCACTAACAGGTCTTTTTCCATTTAGATATGATATTTATAAGTTTAATTTCTAATATCCAGTCTTCTAAAATAAACCTTACATTGTATTTCTTTGATTGCCTTTAAAAAATATACTTAGTAAAAAGTACCCCAAAGATTAATATTAGACTACATGAAAAAGAACATGCTATGCATTTGTTAACGGTTGCAACTTTAAGGTTAATCTAAGAAGTAATTCAATTTCAATTGCTGTCATTTCAGGATTTGAGTTCATTGTGGGGGGCCACACATAATTTTCCCTAATAGAATTTATGTGGCCATATATATTTTTACTATATCTGTAAATTGCAAGTAGAAATATGATGCTACAATAAATTCTATTAGTATCTTTGAATGGAAAATAAAAGAGAAACCATTGTATTAGCTGTGGGAATAGAGGAAAAAACCGTGTTTCTATAATGACATAGAGATTATGAATAATCTCTAAATAGCATTTTAAGCTCTTTTATTGAAGCTTATTTTAGGTCCTTTGAAAATTAAATGAAATGCATTAGTGTAACAGTAGTAGATTTCAGCAGCTTCTTTAATTCATGGTGTCGTCTTTGTTTACAATTTCAATAAAAATTAAAGATTTCCCCCCAATTTTGAAAATGTGACATTTACTTGTTGACAGTGAAGGATGGGCAGACTCAGGCAGAGTGTCAAGTTATTAACTCATCATTTACATAACTAGTGAATTTTTCTCTCTTCCATAGTTGTGCATTGGGACCAAATGCACACATTGTTCTTAGCACACATTGTTCTGTTCATTTCTACTACCAGAATATGCAACACCCACTCACAGACATACACATGTAAAACACAATATGTAAATGAATAAGTAATTTGACTGCACACATCTATTCATGATCTACTGCTCAGATAGTGGACCTGTTCAGACATAGGATAGGAGTTGAAGCTAACATAAGAGAATTTGCTGAGAAAAAAGAAGATAAGGCATATGGACAAATATCTGTTGAGACTAAAAAGGCTTCTATGAAGAGTCCTACACCAGATGCAAACAAGTAGAATCAGCTCTATGATCCTTGCTTTTCCACACAGTTCCTTTGAAATTCAATTTCCTTTCTGTAAATCTTAAAATTGGATTAAAATACTTATATAAAATATTTTAGATATTTTAATTGTTTATTAAGAACTAAATAGAGAGCTATGCCAATAGATTTGCAAATTCAATAAGGTAATGATGGCAATTCTTCCCAAATTCATCTATAGATATGGAAATTTATGAGCTCATTCCAAAATTGATACGAAAATGCCTAGGGCCAAAAATAGAAAAGACTATCCAAAAGAAGAACTCTACTGGCAGACTTAACACTACCAGATTTCAAGACTTCGTTATAAAGCTATAGAAAAAGAAACACGGTGGTACCAGCTTGAGAGTAAACAAATATACCAATGGAACCCTGTGTCTTCTTTAGAAACAAAGAGTCACCTGATTTAGAGAAAAAAAGACAACACTTCAGTGCAGTGGGAATCCAATGGCCTTTTCATTAAATGGTGCTGGATCAGTTAGATATCCACAGAGAAAAGAAAAATCAGTGTTGATTCCTAGTTCATAGCACACATAAAACTAATTTCTAGTAGATTGCAGATAAACCTGTAAAGTACAAAATAAAAGTTCCTAGATAAAAGCATAATATCTTCACAAAATTATAATAAGCAAAGATTTATTCAGCAGGACATGCAGAGCATAAACCATGAAGAAAAATATTGACAAACTGCACTACATTAAAAATAAGAACTTGCAAGCTACAAAATTGGTGGAGATATTTGCAATATGTATATTCAACAAAGAACTCATGTCCAGAATATATAAAGAACTTCAATAATTCAGCAGAAAATGACAGATATGACAGATACTAGAATAGGAAATTCATTTAAAGAGTATATCCAATAAACATATAAAATAATAACACATAAAAAGTGTTCATTTTTAATAGACTTCAAAAAACCCGAATTAAAATGTCAATAGAATATTATTATATACTCATTAGGTTGACTAAAATCAACAACAGTGAAAATACCAAGTTTTGTCCAGAAGGTAGAACTGGAACCTGTTATAGCGTAAGTGAGAGTCAATTTGTCTAATAAGTATGGAAAATTATTTGGCAATATCTACTACTATGAATACATACATAACCTATGGCTCAGAATTTCCTCTTAAAATTCTATTGTATTTACCAAACAGGAATATATACATATGTGCACTAAAATATCATGTATAAGAATGTATCTAGATACTGCATTCTTAACAGCCCCAAGGTAAAAATAACGTAATGTTCATCTACAAGAGTATCTAAATAAAGTGAGAGATATTCATGTTAGGTCTGGTGGAGGATAAACAGGTGGCAAGAAACTGGCTAAGGGTGGAGAGTGGGAACCAATTGTAGCTAGGAACCAAAATGAGGTTAGAAACTATTCCGTGGTGGTAACATACATGCTAAAGAGTTCCTAGTAACCTTTAACTGACTTAGAGCTCATTACCATCTTATTGCATAACATGGGTGGAGCTTCATGAAGGATTCTGGGGAAGACGCAAGTACAGAAAGGGAAAGGAGGTAGATAGACAGCTAGTTACCTGGCTAGATATTTCACAGTCAGATCTATTTTCAGGTATTATAAAATTGAACAATGAGATCTAACTCACGTTGGTAGGTAAGAACTCTTAAATGCTATATCTCACAACTCCCTTAACTTATTATCATGATAAATAAAAACAAATAAAAGAAGAAACAGAAAGCACATGCCTAAATGAACATGTAGCAAGAAGATTTACGCATAAACAACAGAATGTTAATAATGAACTGAAAGAAATATGAAAAAGTCTCTCTACAGAAAGCCTGCTATCTGCATCCAAGATCTCTTTAAGGGCAGACAATTTTTTTTCTTTTATATTTCATAGCACCTAGCATTCAAAGTGACTCATCAGTATAAATTCAATTAATTATTTTTATTTATATATAGCATCAATGCTTCTAAGACTGAAACCTGTCACAATTTATTCACATCTTAGTATATTAAATCCTCCATAAAGTCTCTGCACTGAAATACTGTTTTCACGTCTCCTGTCTGCCTCTCCCTAGCACCTTGGAAAACCTTTCTTTTAGAAGTAACTCTCAGCGATTCATTAAGTTTTTCAGTTGCGATAGGATGACCAGAGGTTCTGGCAATTCAGTGACCAAATACTCTGCCCTCCATTCCTTGCTTCCATGGAGAAAAACACACACAATTCACTGTGAAGTGTGGTTCTTCCTATGCCCTTGCTACTTTTCCTGCAAAAAATCTGCAAAATTTCAGTGAATAAACTATAACCGTCATGGGACCCAGTTTTAGCAAGCACATACAAGTAGATCAACTCTATATTCAGCAAACAAATGGTATATTGCTCACTTGGAATAAAATATTGAGAAATATGAATGGTAGAAAGCACTCTGCAAATCATAATAATTAAATGTATACATTTGGTGATTAGATAATACCACAGGTGTCAATATCACTATATTAGTAGATAACACAGATCTCATGTCATTTACATCTTTTTTATATTTTCTGAAGTCTTATGTAGTATATGTACAAGAAATCAAACATTTTGTTAAAAGATATAATGCTAAAAATCATTATGAATATCTAAAATAGATTATATATACATTCCAAACTAATTGCTTCTGATAGACTTCAGTGGCTTTATTGATTAAAGAGAAACCATATGAGAGCCCAAAAAAGAAAAATATTTTTAGGTAGTAAGTACAACTTAAATAATACATCTTTAACTGGAAAACAAATGATGCAAAAGGATGTTATCCAGTTTTGGAAACTTGCTCAAGAAAGAGCCATCCTAGAAAAATATTTAAAATGCAATTGATGATATTTTATACTCTTACTTGTTTCCTCAAGAATCTAAGTGTTTTGTTTTCCCTTGCCCCCAAAAAGAGAGAATATCTGAAGGGTCATGGATGTTAAATAAGCTGAAATATAATTACACATTAGAAGATACTTACTGTGTAATAATGACTTAATGACCAAAATGCTATCAAGGGTAGCAGGTGCTTTCTTTCTACTAATAGATAGGCATTATCAAAAGACAAACATTTTCTTTCACAGAGCAGCACTACATATCAGTCTATGTCAGACTAATACACATTTATTTTTCACTTGTTAATATTGTTTTTCTGATTTATGGTATTAGACAGCCATTTCATGTCAATTAATCTCTTAAGAAAACCATCCCAACAGAAGACAACATTCTGTACAAATTATCACTACCAGTGAAACTGAAGGAACCTCCCATGTTTAATTAATGAGAACTATGATTCATTCTTTAACCTCCTCCTCAGATAAAAGAATTTTATAAATCCTTTCTTGTAAGTCAACCCTGCCTTGGGAATATGCTCTAGAAATAGTTATCAATTTGGAAACTAAAGTTTCTACATACATGGAATGCAGAAATGACTTGGTAAACAGGTCATAATTAGTGAAACTATTGCTGAAATTATTGAGAATTTCAGCTTTTTCTCACAATGATGAAATTACATTATCTCTAAATGTATGCTTATTTATTAAGAACTTATTATGGATCAAATCATTATCTCTATGACTACTATGTTGGTTTTGCATTAACTTATAAACATCACATTTGTTTTATTCAAGCATTTATCTAAATCATCTATCCATTTGAAGTTCATCTTAAAACTTTCTAGAATTGATATCAAATAGTATACATCCTGTATTCACATTCAGTGGGTGTTATCTTATAGTGATTTATTAAAATTAAATAAAGAAATAAGAAAAGAGCTTAAGTTCTTTTTTTGGTCTAATTAGTATTAATTTATAGAAGTATAATTTACATAAAATTAAATGCAGAGATCTTCAGTATTCAGTTTGATGAGTTTTGACAATTGCATGCATCCACATAATGACCACGTAAAACAAAGCAGAACATTTCTATCGCCCCATAAATTTCCCTTCTATCCCTTTAGAGATGATCATCTCAGATGCAGCTACTTTTATCTATCTATCTATCTGTCTATCTATACATACAGAGAGAGAGATTTAGCGAGCACAAGTGCAGTTTTGTTCCATGGATTTATTGCACAGTAGTGAAGTCTGGGCCTTTAGTGAAATCATCACCCAAATAACGTATTAAATACATTGTACAGGGCAGGGTGCGGTGGCTCACGCCTATAATCCTAGCACTCTGGGAGGCCGAGCGGGTGGATTGCTTGAGTTCAGGAGCTTGAGACCAGCCTGAACAAGAGCGAGACTCCATCTCTACTAAAAATAAAAAGAAATTGGCCAAACAACTAAAAATAGAAAAAATTAGTCGGGCACGGTGGCATGTGCCTGTAGTCCCAGCTGCTTGGGAGGCTGAGGCAGAAGGATCACTTGAGCCCAGGAGTCTGAGGTTGCTGTGAGCTAGGCTGACGCCACGGCACTCTAGCCCAGGCAAGAGAGTGAGACTCTGTCTCAAAATAAATAAATAATTCTACACTTTAATCTGTCATATTCTCTTCCACACTTCCACTCTTTCAAGTCTTCAATGTCTATTATTCTACACTACATGTTTATAGGTATACATTATTTAGCTCCCATTTATAAATGAGAACATGTGGTATTTGACTTCCTGTTTCTGAGTTATTTCTCCAGTTCCATCGAGGTTTCTGCAAAATAATATAATTTTATTCTTTTTCTATGGCTAAGTACTATTCCATTGTATGTATATACCCCAGATTTTACTTATCTGATCATCCATTGATGAAGAATTAGGTTTCATATCTTTGCTAACGTGAACTATGCTGTGATAAA
The DNA here is from genome assembly GCA_963575035.1 of Avahi laniger. Taxonomy (NCBI): domain Eukaryota; kingdom Metazoa; phylum Chordata; class Mammalia; order Primates; family Indriidae; genus Avahi; species Avahi laniger. The sequence continues at coordinate 44 of CAUYSK010006759.1, read as the reverse complement.
CGTACAAATGCAAGTATCTTTTTAAATAATTTTTTTTTCCTTTG
>CAUYSK010006755.1:0-15434 GCA_963575035.1 Avahi laniger | reverse complement strand
TATACATATACCACATTTTATTAATCCACTCATGTATTGATGGACACTTGGGTTGTTTCCACATCTTTGCAATTGTGAATTGTGCTGCCATAAACATTCGAGTGCAGGTGTCTTTTTTATAGAATGTCTTTTGTTCTTTTGAGTAGATGAACTCTGGCAATCTTGACAGTCCTATTTTTTCTGGTTGTATTTTGGTTTTGCTTTCATGACCTCAACATCATGCTTTGCTAATTTTCCTTCTATCTGGCTATTTTTTCTTCATCTCCTTTTCCAGCCCATGCTATAAAGGTTGTTTCTCAGAGCTCTTTTCTAGGCTCTCTTTTCTTATTAATTCACACATTTTCCCAAAGCTAGTCTACCCAGACTACTCATTTTTTTTTTATACAGCTAAACCTTCACATTCGAAGAGCTCCCTTCCTTGGCTTATAGTACCACACATTTAACTGCCCACTGACATCTCTCTGGGAATACCTTTTCCTCACTACCAACCCTCCTATCCAATCAATTAGAATCTTGTTGACTCTACTCACTAAATGTTTTTCTACCTTGTCTGCTTCTGTCTGTTATCAATATCAACACCCTACTCATAATCATCTATCCTGTAAAAACTGTATAAACTCACAGTCTTCAGTCTTTTCCCCTTCCCCCTTCTATGCTCCACATTGCAGCCAGAGTACTTTCTAAAATTAAAATGTAAATATATTTATCTACTGCTTTAAAACCATTCAAAAGTTTCTTATCTTTCTCAGGATACAGTCCAACCCCTTACTGTGGTGGCTTGTATGTCTGGGCCTCGGTTTACTCCCTAGCCTCTCTCCCCTTTTCATTTTTAGTTTGGACGTGCTGAACTTCTTTCATTTGCAGTGCTATACCATGCAATTGCTTCTGTTGAATAAGTTAGCACTGCTGCCCATCACTTGAATAATATTTTCAAACCCCTCATATTAGGAATCAGGTATTTCATAAAGCTTTGCGTGATAACATAAATTTGGATTATGTGTCTCTTCTGTCTGTCATGATAGGATATTCTTCCTCTGTTGTATCCATTTCTTTCTAAGACTTGGTAAATGTTTTTTAGAAATGCTAGTTGCAACAAATTAGATCCATCCTGCTTTTTGGGTTGAATAAAGTAACCCTTTTTTCCCCTACATTTTATTTTTCTACTCTATACTGCAAAGTATACGGCAGTATAGGAACAAAGGAAAAATTATTCCACTACTACTAACTGATCAGATTATCTAATACACTGCACAGCATCTTCAGCTATAGTCATAGGCCATTATTTTTAAATAGTGTCTGCTAATCTTATTCTGTCATTTTATTTACCTTGATAATATAATACCTTTTATGATGAATTTTTCATAGAAAAACATTGTTAAGGATAAATACCTTTTATCTTTAATATTTGTCAACCTTCTAATATAGTTGGATTATATTTTTTTCTATTATCAGAAAATGGCCTCTAGAAATACAGGTAAATTAGAGTGCCCAATTGGTTTTGTCATTAGTATTCATTATTTTATGTACTGTTACATATTCTTTTAATTTTTCCCTTTCTCAACTAAATGTGTCCTTCAATCTTTTACATAAAGAGTACCTCATTTTCCTTATGAGAGTAATGCTTTTTCATTGCTTTTCTGGTACTCTATTTTTTTCATATAGCCACCTAAAACTAAGATGACTAAGATGACTACTGTAGTACTATAGTTAAGATAAAGAGATATTATTGATTTGTAAATTGAGGTATTATACTATGTGTGTTCTATTTCTGGCCTCTTTTAATATGGTTTAATACCTCATACCATTTTTATTGCCTCTAGGTAGTGAACAAATGTCTTCATTGAATTGCCCAAAGAGATACATAAATCTTATTCCTGAGAAAATTACATTTAGTGCAGAGTTCATCAATGTGTATGAGTAATTTAAATTTATTTTTCAAATGTGCTTTGCCTTTATGTATTTTAAATGGATTTTATCAACCTTTGTGTTTCTTAATTACCTTACATTGTTAGGCCTTTTTGGAATTCAACCAACTGCCCTAATCTCAAGAAAATTAAAACAATTTTTTTCTGCAAATTTTAAAACTTCACCTTTTTTCCAGACCATTAACAAAAATATTGAATAGGAGGCACACAGTTCTGGATTCTAGACTAACCCCGGTAATTAACCTCTTTGCTTCCTGAGGATTTGAAACTTATTTCCACTCAATTTCTACCACTTAACTTGTTTTTAATGGCTAAGGGCCATCCGCAGGGGGGTAGAGGGACCTGAGCAAATCATTTTGCAATCTCATTGCTTAACACTTTTATTCGTATGAAACCCCGTGAACGTTAACATCAAGGACATCCTTAAAATGTAAAGCTCCTGAGACTACATGTAAAGAAGGCCGTTTAGAAGTAGCAAACCCATTTCCAAACTCCCCTCGAGCCTTTTTTTTTATGAGCCAGTGCTTCTAAAATTTTAGAATTCATAGAGAATCACTTCGGGGAATATGTTAAAAATGTAGATTTCTATTCCTCTCCTTGGATGTACTGAATCAGACTCTAGCATGGTTTGGTTGACTCACTTTACCTTTTTAAGAAAAAGGCCTAAATGAATTCCAGTTGTCCAAGCTTTGCTTCTTTAAGAAGCAAGGATCAGAAGAATCAGCATCACATAGGAATTTGTTAGAAATGCAGAATCTCAGTCCACTGAATCAGATACTGAATTTTTGACTATACTCTTAGTTGATTGCTTTTTAAAATTTGAGAAGCAGTCTATAGACCACATTTTGGGAAACTACAGTAAAATCAAACTATCACTTATATAATTTGTAGTATCAGCTGTAGATTTCATTTCCTCCTCATTTCCCTTCTCTCCTCTAGCATTTACCAGTTAACCTAGATCTAGACCTTGCAGTATCTGTGGTATATCTGCCTTCTACTGGGTACTAAGTTACATGCTGGACGTAAATAACTCTCACCTGACAGAACTTACTGTCTAGGATACTATGTCTAACTTCCTGTTATAATTTTTACAAAGATTTTAGTAGAGATTAGGCATTATATCTTCTTTATCCTAGTATTGCATGTATATTTTATAGCCTGTAATTTAATATAGTGGGAAATTTGAAAAGTCATGTTCATTTCGTGCTTTCAAAATATCCCGGCTGCTTAGGAATCACATTGTCTTTATTTTTCTTATAGATATTTTTACATTATGATGTTGTATTGGACAACTCTAATTGCTACAGGCTATTTATACTATACAATTCCCTTCGTCGCAACTTTGTTCAATTTTTCTAGTCCTCTGAAACAGTCGATGTGGTTATTGTGTTTCCCTCATGAATCTCCTTGGAATGTTTGAAGATTGCTGTTCCTATTGTCCATTTTAATATCACTTAATCCAGTGATCCTAACTTTCTTTCAACACATGACTCCTGCAATCAACATTATAGCACATACAGCATAGATATAATCTGCAAATCCCAGATACTCAGTAGCACTGTTATCTGCATGTGAACCGTTCACTTTGTGTGTGTGTTTTCTTTTAGAAGTTTTATTTTTTTGTGTGTATGATTTCTTTCTCTCTCTTTTTTTTTTCATTTCAGCATATTACAAGGATACAAATGTTTAGGTTACGTATATTGCCTTTGCTGCTCCCAAGTCAGAGCTTCAAGCGTGTCCATCCTCCGGACGGTGCGCACCGCACCCATATCGCCATAGATTCCATTAACTTTGAGATCACACATTCCGAGATACTGACTTATAATGTAATTAACTGGGATTGTATCTTTATAATTTTGTACGCATGGAGCTCTGTTTTTACATTTATTTCCTAATGAAGTGTATTTGCTTAGTTAAATTTATTAGGGAACTATTTTATAAATCTAACTTTAACTTCCCGTGACCTCTTTGTAGAGTTTCTATTTTGATAAATCACATTATATCATGATTCGGGGGAAAAAGCGCTCTTCAGTTTTTGTACCTTTTGGAAGTGTTTCTTGTTGAAATATGCTAATGTGTGGGATGTAGAACACATGTGTCAAGAGGCTGCTAATCATGCAAGTATCTGAGCCCTACCAGGATCTGCTGAACCTAACCGTCTATGTATTTAATAAGTTCCCCAGGTAATTCTTACTAAAATTTGATAACCTTTAAAAGCCTTTACTTATGCTCTCAAGAAGACTGGATCAACATTAAGGGTCACATAATCAATTTATTATGCCACAGAATAAAATTATATAAATCTTATATGTCTGAAAGCACGAAAGGAATGGTGGCTTTAGTAAATCATACATAATTTTGATTGTCACATAAATCTGGGTGGGGTATTTTTTCTCATCACAATTTTGCCATCCAGTATAGTAACCTAAATAAAAAAGACAAAAATATGTGGCAAAATGAAGGCTCGTATAATTGTGTGGCATGTTTCTTAATTTATTAATATTTATAGTTGTATAATTTTTAAAGTTCTTTTAAGGTTAACATTTTATTGCTACATACCTTAAACCTGTATCCCCTGGATTGAAGCAGACGCTGCTTTAGGTAGGAAAATTGACTCCACAGACTTATGTGCCTTTCTCTTTTCATAAATGCATTTCTAAGCTGTAAGTAATCAGTCCCTCTCTTTTATAATAAGTCAGAAAAATTGATTTATTTCTTTCCACATGATTCTGCCAAGGGAATTTCTTCTTTATATACTAAATTTGTTTTCCAGACAACTATGTCTCAAGTGGACATAAGAAAGCCCTAGACCATTGATGTGGGATCTATCAATGTCTATTAATGAAGAATTCTAAACCTGACAGCTTGTTTTCCAGAGTGAGCGTCTAGTAAATATATTTGCATGAGCTCTCAATGGACCTTCTGGAAACCAGAGGCTAGGAACTGATGATTATGTATGAAAGAGTGGGACTCATGTCTTCAGAAGAGAAGGTGAAAAAGGAGACTCTCCACCCTTTCCAGGGGCGTTCTTGGTGGGCAGATAATTCATTCTAAGCTAGGAGATAGTTAAGATACATGGGTGCCATGAGGGGACACTTCTTGGACCATCGGCAGAGACGGGGTGTAAAAGTCCAAGACGATGTGTTTTGATTTTGCCACGTGGCTATGCCAGCCCACATTCTCCATGTACGTACTAAAAAAGGAAGCTACAAACTAGAAGAAAAATCTAACCTTCTCAACACGTCTCTCAAGCCTCTGCATAATCTGGCTCCTGCCTAGTTGGACCACTCTCTTCCTCACTCACTGTGCTCCCGCCACGGTGACTTTTGAAAGTCTCTGTTCCAGCATTTGCTGTTCCCACAGGCCCGTTGTCCCAGCTTCTTTGTAAGCTGGTTCCTTCACGTCTTAGTGTCTCTGCTCAACTATCGATTCTTGAGATTTTTCCCTTTAACTGGATCCAAAGTAGCTTTTCTTGTGTCACACTGTATTTTATTCACGATATTAATAACTCTCTGTACCAATTTGTTTACTTACTTGTATTTTTCATTTATTTATCTACTTTCTTCCTCCACTGATACGGAAGACTTATCAGAGCAAGTATATCAATTAACTTCTGTAAAATAAATTCCCAAATTAAAAAATAGATAGTATAATGTCTCATTCAAAATAAAAATTTAGTCTTCAGTTTCATGATATGCCACTGTGACATTTGTGGTCAGTGGGAGGGCCTTCCATGTGGTGATTCAGGGACTTACACCCCTTGCAACTTGTGGTTGTCCGCTTCCCTAGGACCTCAGAGTCCCCTGTGGGTCTCCCAGTGATAGCACTGATTAGTTTCAGAAATAAATGATTGTTTTGTGACATTGCTTTTGTTATTTTTAATTTTTTTTCTTTTATCCGAAATACTCTAAGAAAGCAAGGGTTGTGCTATATTGAGTTCGTAACTGTATGAAGGAATGGATATGTTTTATCACTAAGAGTCTGTAAACTAATATGAAAGTCAATGTTTAGCTAAATATCTTAATTATTCTAAGACTCTTAGGAATTTTTTTGAATAACCATAAAAAGTAATCCTAATATAACTGACATCTAAAATTGATTTATGTATCTCTGCATGTATATTTGATGTGATATATATTATATACATGTGTATGTATGTATATGTGTGTGTGTGTGTGTGTGTGTGTATCCCAAATTGATGAATGAAAAATGATTCATTCATTGAAGTCACTTTTACTCCTTTAATATTTGGATAAGAAAGAAAGGATGCCCATTTTCACCACTCCAATTTTTTTTTTAATTTTTTAAATTTTTATTTCAGCATCTTATGGAGGTACAAATGTTTAGGTTACATATATTGCCTTTGCCCTGCCTGAGTCAGAGCTTCAAGCGTGTCCATCCCCCAGACGGTGCGCACTGCACCCACTAGGTGTGAATATACCCATTGCCCGCTCCCCGTCCCAGCTGCTTGACACCTGATGAATGTTACTACTATATGTACACATAAGTGTTGATCGATTTGTACCAATTTGATGGTGAGTACATGTGGTGCTTGTTTTTCCATTCTTGTGATACTTCACTTAGTAGAATGAGCTCCAGCTCCATCCAGGATAATACAAGAGGTACTAGTTCACCATTGTTATATTCTTCCATATGTATATTTAGTAGCTCCAGCGACATGTTTTGAAAAGACTGCTCTTTACCCATGGAATTTTTTTGCACCTTTTGCATAGATCAAATGGCCACATTACTGTAGGACTATTACTTGGTCCTATTCTCTTCTTTAAATTTTGATTATGAGATATAATTTGCATACATTAGACCTTACTCTTTTATATATAATTTTATGAATTTTGACAAATGCATGCAATCATGTAACTACTACCACAATCAAGAAATTGAGCAGTTTTCTTAGCCAAATAACTTCTGTTGTGTCCCTTTATAAATAAGGCCTCTGTATCCCTGCAGCCCCTGACAACTACTAATCTTCTTTCTGTGCTTATAGTTTCGTCTTTGCCAGAATGTTTTATAAATAGAATCATAAGACAGGTAGCCCTTTTAAGTTTGACTTCTTTCACTTAATACAGTGCATTGGAAATACATTGGTGCTGTTGCGTTTTTCAAGCATTGGTACATTTTTATTTTTGAATAGTATTCTATTTGATGAATATACCACAATTTATACATCCATTTACTGGCTGAAGAAAATTTGAGTTGCTTTCAGTTTTGAAAAATGATGAATAAAGCTGTTTGTAAACATTTATGTAAAGATTTTTGTGTGAACATCTCTTCATTTCATTTGGGTAAATATCTAGTAGTGGATTGCTGGTTTGCATGGTAAGTAGATACTTAATTTTATAAAAAATTGCCAAACTTTTTTTAAGTGGCTGCATTATATAGAATTCCCACCAAAAATGTGTGAATATTCCAGTTGCTTTGCAACGTTGCCAGTGCCATCACCAGATTTTTGTTGCTAAAGCACTTTCAATTAATATATAGTGCTGTCTTTCTTTGTGTAATTCTAAACTTCCATCTGAAATCATTTTAAAGATCTTTAGTTTAGAGAACTTCATTTAGCCAATCTTCTAGAGAGTCTGTTGGCAGTGAATTTTCTGAACTTTTCTTGGTCTGAAAATGTCTTTGTTTCATTTTCATTTGTGAAGAATATTTTGCACAGAATATTAGATTGACGTTTTTCCCTCTTAGCATTGTAAATATGTAGTTTTGTATTGTTTCTGTTCAGAAGTTGATAATTATCTCTTCTTTGCTCTGACGTACAAGATGAGCTTTTTTTTAAAGCTGGTTGATTTCAGATATTTTCTTTTACATTGGATACAATTATGATTATGAATCTTGGTGGTGTTTTATGCTCATCCTGCTTCAGATTTATTGACCTTCTTGGGTACATACATTTCTATTCTATGAAAATTAGAAATGTTAAGTCATTTATTTTAATATTTCTATATTCCCTCAGTGATTTTACATTTGAGATTATAGTTACATGTATCTTAGAATGCTATACATTGCTCTACAGGTCATTGGAAATCTGTTATTTTTTACCATCTATTTTTTTCTCTCTAGATTTCAGCTAAATAGTTTTTATTGATCTGTCTTCAAGGTCACTGATCTTTCCTTCTGCAGTAACTTTGTGTTTAACCTGATTTCTTGAATTTGTTGATCTGTGGGTTTATATTTTTAATTTTTAAATCAAAATTATTAAAAATTTTGCCATTAAATAAATATTTTCTTACTTCTCATTATGTATACTTTTCTCTTTTAATCCTTGAATGTACTTATAATGGCTCTTTAAATGTCCTTATGAGCCAAATTCATCAGCTTAACACATTTCTGGGTTCATTTCTATAGACCGATTTTTCTGCAGATTATGTATCATAATTTTCCCGCTTTTTGCAGGTGTGGTAATTTTTTTTTCAGTACAGAGAAGTGTGACTATTATGTTGTTTAATACCTTGATATTGTTATTTTTCCGCAAATAGTGTTGAAGTTTATTCTAGCAAGCAGCTAATTTATTTGTGGATCAGGCTGATTCTTTTTTGTTTTGTTTTTGAGGATTTTTAAGCACTTTTTAGACTAGAATAGCTTTTATTCTTACTACTGAGACACAGCTCTTCTGCATTCAGCCAAATGCCTTGGTTGTTCAACAAAGTCTCTATGCTCTGGCTTGTCTGAACTTGAATTTCTCTCAGCCCTGTGTGAACCCTGGGTACTGTTCAGGTTATAGCTGCGCCATAAGTGTTCCTTCATGATGGCTCTTCATTTATGTGTATGGAGTCTTACCATATACACAGATTAATATTTAGACAAAGACTCAAGGGACTCTTTTGCAGACTTTTTGGGCTCTTTTTCACCATAGCTCTCTCCTCTCCAGTTCTCTGAATCTCATATTCTCGCCGCGTCAGGCTCTCCAGCTGCGCTGTCAGTGTTCTCAGCTCAGGAGCCTGCCATGCTCTTCTGCTTGGGTTTCCGTTCTTTGTACTGGAGTCCAGTAAATACCTCCAGGTATTAACAGAAATCCACGTAATTACAAGGTTCAATTTGTTTCCCTTTTCTCATGTGTCACATTCCTCTCTGGGCTGTTTTTTAATATCTGCAAATAGCAGATATTTTTCCCTCTTTTTTGGTTGTTTACATCAGTAGAACTAGTCTGGTACTGGTTGCTGGCGGCTCACTTCATTTATATCAAAGTTCGTACAGAAACTTTGAGAAGTTTTATTAAGTTTTATGTATTTTTATCATAAATAAAATATCGGGTTTATAATTCATGTTTTGCTTTAGCTATTTATATCTAGGTAATAGTCACAAAAATTTGTACATTGTTTTTAGGTAGGCCAACATGAGCTTATGTATAACCATTGTATTGCAAGTAAAAGGATTTATAAATAAGTTGGTTGTTGGAAATGCCACCTTTGAATAGCCTATTCTAATTTTTGGCATAGATGCAAGTGATGATGTATTAACCCCAAATATATTCAATGTTTAAATTCTATTATAATTGCAATATTTTAAAAAGCAGTGAAAATTGGATATTTTCAAGTGAGGGTAAATTATCTTAAATTAAAAACTCTTCATATGCAGGCACAAATGAATTTAATATTTATGTTTGGGTTTCTAAAGCACATCACAGTACATTTAGAGCAAAATGCTGGAGTGTTCCAAATGTTCATTCTTCTGTAAATAATGTCTTCAAGAGAATCACTCTGATAATTTAGACAGAAATGAATCATTTTAATAATGTGGTTTTAGAGAATATAGGAATATTTCTGATGAAATATAGTTTATTTTGATTGCTAAATGGTTAATTTTTATACAACATGCAGATTCTATATTATGACAAGCTTCTAATTTGAAAGTTGATTTGCTGTTTTACTCAACTTGAGATACCAAAGTTGAATCCTTGAAGAAAAAAGGCATGAACAGAGACCGCTATTTAATAAGAAGAAAACATTCTCAGTGTGAAGAATCATTCTTAGAATGTTAGCTTCATCTCAGAAATCCAGTGATTGGTTATACTAAACTTTTTCAAAGAGAAACTCAGAGGTGGAAACAAGATAACCTTCCGCTAGGAAGAATTTCAGAAGCTTGTTCTCCAAAAGAGAGGGTTGCTGTAGAATGGAAATATGCTAGTCCTTCCATTAAAAAATAATAATGGACTTGCTTCCTTGAATTCCATAAAAATAAGATGCTTAGGATAAGAGCACTGATGATCTTTTGGGTTTCAGTGAAACAGCAAGAAGCAAGGTATCATTAATGTGAAGAGAAGGCAATAAGAACTTAAGGAAGATGAAATGAGGAGTTGCTTATAATTTGAGAAAAAGAATCGCAACAATATAACACAAAATTAACCTTGCTCATCAAATAAATTTTAAAATTTACTCTCAAGAAAATTAGCACTATCAAAAGTTCTAAATATTTTTGTTTGTTTACCAAAAAGGAACAAGTCTGGCACAACTGTAGTGATAAGCTTGGAGATTTAGTGAAGTAATTTTAATAGAGATAACAGTGTTATAATTTAGGCACATTAAACAGTAGGTAGCCAAGTTTATCTTAATTTCCTTTGCTCCATATTTTGTTAGCTATTGTGAGATAGATAGACCTCTTACATATTTTGCTATAGTTCAACTTTTCTAGTATGCTATAATGTTTACCTAGAATCTCCATTCTCTCCTTCTGTCACCAAACTTTATTACTTTGTTGGATGCCTGATCAACAAAAGTATCACCATTCAGAAAGTCTTTCCTGTCCCTAAACTCAGGCCTGATTCCTCCTGTATAGGTTCCCGTTGTCTTATCTGAAGTTTTAATTGTGAATTCTTTGTTGTGATTATTTTAATCTCGTTTGTGTCTCTCACTTTACTATAAGTCTACACCCTCAGGATCTGCATCTATATTGGTTTGTCACTGTTTTGCCAACGTCGAATACAGTGACTGCCAAAAAAATAGATGCTAAATAAATAAATGATTTATGGCCATAATTTGCTGTTGGATGAAATAAGGGAATTATTTCAGCCTAGAAAGGACACACTCGCTGTCCAATTTTTTTTTTCTCTGAAGTTAAACAATATATTCTAACAACTCCATTTTACAATGGAAACATAGAAAATCCAATAATTACATAGTACACCATATTGTTACCTTATAAACATTTTTCTAATCAACAATCATTCCTTTCTAGACTGGCAAGTCCAATAAACAACTGTCCAATCACTCTTTACTGCTACTAATTTGCTGATAATCACAAATTACATTTTACATACCCTTGTCTTGAAAGGATATGGGAAGTATAGTAAAACAAGAGAACCGATAGTTATTGAGCATCTATTATGTGCTTGCTAGGGCTTTATATAATAATTATTCTACTTAATCATTATAACTACCTTAGGATGTATAGATATGATCTCTACTTTTATAGATGATGAAAATGAGACTAAATATTTATTTTATCCAGCTAGTAAATAGAAGAGCCAATATTATAGTCCAAATCTATCTGATACCAAAAATCCTGAATGCTCTATCCATACTTCTAGCATAGTGAACTAAATTTTGTTCTGAAAATTTCAGGTTATATGTCTAAGCCATAAAATAGTAGAAAAATGTCAAATACCATGTGCTATTTATACAGTGAATGAAAATGCTTTGCATTACATTAAAGTTGTAACTTTAAAGCAGTGTGACATTTTAAATTGTTTGACTAGCTGGCTTCTTTAAGGAGCTACTTCAAGAAACTCCTCCATTTACATGTGACAAAATCTTAGGTGATACAAGAGTACATGGTATTTCAAGAAATTAAAATTGTAATATCAAAGCTGAGAAGACTTCTGAATGATTATTTTCTCCAAGCTTCTGCCTTGAGACATAATATTTTTTAAATTATTCAGTATAGATGATGAATCATTGTCCTTAAGCCTAAAACCCCTCTAGAATGTACCAGCATTTAATTTATTCTTCATCCGTCCAGCCAAAAGGTCTGGCAGTCAACCTTTTCATTGTCCACCTGTAGGAAAACTTCCTAACGTCTCTATGTATGTGTGCTGAAATCAGCCTTGTTTTCTGAGCTAAGACTATTGCTTAAGATTAGACAAAGACTGAACATTCTCTGCAGGATGGTTGTCAGGTTTGCCTAGTAAAATTTGGGTTATTATAAATTATTCAACTTACACTGTTTGCCCCTAAAGTAAGTATATTTTAAAATATTGAATGCAAACAGCTAAATGAATAGTATGTGCGTAGTGGAAAAATTAATTCTAGCAAAGTTTAGTATACAGTTATTTCATTTCTACCAGATTCTGTTGTAAAACACTGGGAAAAGTGTTTAGCTACCTGAAATTATAAAAGTTTGAAAACCTACAAGCAAACCTCCTGAATTCCATGCTACAAGAAAACTGGTGATGATTGTGACAAAATAACAACATTTTCTTCTTATTCCTCAGAGAAAGAAAAAACATGGAAAATATAATTATAGTACCAGCAGTTCTATTAGTATGTGTTTTAATACTGATACTCTTTTCCTATTTTGGAAGTAGCATCAAATTATTAAATAATAGTCAAATGTATCAAACTAGTTATTTGTATGAACATTATTCAAATAATTAGATATTTGTAAATATTATGTTTTAGTGTCTCCTTTCCTTTCCCCATGGATGTAGGTAGAGTCGGGTTTAAAAATATCGTACCCTTTGAATACAGGAAATAGCAAATTTCAGGCTTCAGTTTGAAAGGGTTTCTGATGTTTTTTAGTACTGGTAGCTATCCCATTACAACTAACATTTTTTGTATGATATCCTTGGATTGGGTATCTTTTTTTTTTCCTTTTTTTTAGTGGTCAGTGTCTCACTGTGTTGCTCAGCTTGCACTCTGGACTCGAATTTCAGGGTTCAGCCTACTGAGTAGCTGAGACTACAGATGTATGTCATTGCACCTGGCTTGGATATCTTTGTTTTAACCTACCTATTTTTAAATAATGAATTAAATTTCAACATGAAAAATACTTTTCATTAAGCGAATTTCAATTCATTCTTTTTTTTAGCTTCAGAATTCTGTTTTAGACTACTTATACATACCTGTTAATATTAGCTCAATTTTTAAATATCATCTTTAGTGTAAATTATGTATGAACAAAGTAGATCATAGATGTATTTCTGCTGAAGATGAGAGTCTAATTTAATTTTTCAAAAGACCTTCCAAAGAGAGTGAAATGATGTAAAATAAGTCATGAACCTTTGTTTTTCGTTGTTGTTAATACCAATTTAACTGTCATGTTCATCTCATAGTGTCCAAAGTACATTTTTGAATATTGATTTACTCATTTGCCAATTCTAGATAATAATCCTGCTCTGGGCATTGAGAAGTCTTGCTTCTAATCCTAGCTCTTTCTCTAACTATATCAAACTGGACAATTTATGTAAGAGTATATGGGTGGTTTCCAGGCAATTAAATTGGTGGATTGGCCTAGCCAACTTCTCAGTTTCCTTAATTCCTCAAATTCTTTGACTGGCTGCTGTTAATTTCTTGGCCCTGTGTTAGCTCATTCATTATTTGTTTAGGCAATATTAATGATTATCTGAAGGTGAAAAGACTATTTTAAATGCCACATTCGTCATGGAATACATGGGGAAATTATATATTTAGTTTTATTATTTTCAATATACTGTTAATATGTACAATAGTAATAAATAGTGAACTAACTATATATTCTTTATTACAATATATACATTGCAATATCACATATGAAATATTACAAAAATGAATTTTAACAACATAAATATCAAATGTATGGATTAATTTTCAGACACTGTAACTAATTCTTTGTTTTTAAAGAAAAATTTGACCCTACACTTGTCTATTCAAACTGAGCAGTTCTATTAATATTATTTCTTTTATTTCATATTTGTACATATTCTATAAACTTAATGAAAAATTCAAGCTCTGTTATTTTAAAATAGTTTAGCCTTTAAATTTATTATAAATATAGCTGACTTATCATTAGCTTTCAATTATTTAAGATAATTTTTTAAATAAAAAGAAACAATTTTTGTATTTCTTGTGAGTGCCCATAAAGATTAATTAAATTTTACAACGGATCTGTGAAGTGGAAATATTGTCCTCTCCAGAGCACAAAGCTAAAACTGTCTAAGCAGATTGGGTGGCATTCCTTAACATTCTAGACCAAAACTGAAAAGGATTCTATAAACAGCATGTACACAGAGGAAATTCACAAGAGCCTGACTTAATTACTTGTGACTAAATGTTAAGGTAAAATCTTAACATTTTTTCTTTATTCTTGTAAGAGGATCCAAAGGTGGTTAGGATTTGAGTTTTTCTGGCTTGTTCTCTTAATTATATGGCATTCACAAACAGAGACTGGGACGAGCAATCATGCTGTTGACTTGGAGATTGGTCAAGGCTAGTCCATAGTGTACGATTTATAGACTTAATTTATAGGCTTATTTCCAATCCTTATATAAATGCAAAAATATCTTCAGTGTTAAGCATAATATGGCTTTTCTTTTCCTTTTTCTTTTCAGTCTGTGGAAATCACAACTATTTGGGCGTATATGATTTTCACAGCATTATTGTTTTGCTATATTTTTATTTTCTCTGATTTATATTTCTAATGATAAATTTCTTTCAGTTTTCACTCTCACTATTCATGTCAATGTCCTTAGCATATTATTATGAAAAATTATATGTATCTTCTATCATATTTATATCTTTCAAGCCTGTCTTCTATTCTCAATCTAGATACTCTTTCAAAATCTAGTGTGTCATTCGTATTTCCTTCTATTTATAGGCCTTGACTGATGTCCATTTGTTGATGCATTGAACGCACACCTACTTGTACTAGACCCTCTGCTTGCAGAATACAAGGTCTAGGCCAAGTCCTCGTGCTGCCCTTTGTTACTCAGATTCCCTTCTAGGACCTCGTACTCTGCTCGTTTTCTTCTTCTTTTTATTTTATTTTATTGTATTTTTTTCTCTTTTTTTTATTTCAGCATATTATGGGGGTACAAATATTTAGGTTGCATATATTGCCCTTGTCCCCTCACCCCCAATCAGAGCTTCAATCGTGTCCATCCCCCAGAGGGTGCGCACCGCAGTCGTTATGTTTGTATATGCCCATCTCCTCCTCCCCCCTCCCATCTGCCCGACACCCGATGAATGTTATTCCTATATGTGCACTTAGGTATTGATCAGTTAAAACCAATTTGACGATGAGTACATTATATACTGCATTTTATTAATCCGCTCATGAATTGATGAGCACTTGGGTTGTTTCCACATCTTTGCAGTTTTGAATTGTGCTGCTATAAACATTCAAGTGCAGGTGTCTTTTTTATAGAGTGTCTTTTGTTCTTTTGGGTAGATGCCCAGTAATAGGATCGCTGGATCAAATGGTAGTTATCATTTACTGAGTTAGCACATGCGTGACTGGGATCATCCTTCTACGCTGCCACTTGCGGAGGTATCTGCACCTGTGTTTGATCCCACTTTC
>CAUYSK010006754.1:0-19688 GCA_963575035.1 Avahi laniger | reverse complement strand
CAGTACCAAGCTGATTTTAATATTACAGCTTTGTAATAGAGTTTGAAGTCTGGTAGGTTGATGCCTCCTATTTTATTTTTATTACCTAGAATTGTTTTTGCTATGCGGGGTCTTCTCTGGTTCCATACGAAATGTAAAATTAAATTTTCTACATCTGTGAAGAATGATGCTGGTATTTTAATAGGGATTGCATTGAATCTGTAGATCACTTTGGGTAGTATAGTCATTTTAACAATGTTGATTCTGTTTGAAAGGGCATCACCTGCCTGAGATGACTGCCATGCCCAGGTCCATCTAGAAGCCTGTTATAGAGGTAGAGATCAAATCAGCAATATAATCTTGACCACGACACTTTGTTTGCCAGACAGACACCTGGGAGTTGCAAAGTCACCTTACTGTTGCCCACAGAGGGAGATCCTGGCATATCCACCAGCCCTGATCAGTGGATGGCAGCTTTGTTGGTGTCAAAGTGGGTTCCCCCTCATCAGTGTTGGGTTCCTCAGCATAGTTCACAACCTAAGATGAGTAGGTTTTTAAAGCAAGCATATTCAGCTTTAAAAGGTCTATAACAACACTGTCAGTAAAACTTCCTGCAATTGATGGCAATGTTTTGTATCTGTGCTCAGTAATATAGTTACCACCAGCTGCACATGGCTGCCAAGTACTCTAAATGTTGCAAGTATAACAAAGAAAATGAACTTTAAATTTTATTTCAATTATTTTACATTTAAACTTAAATAGTCCCCTGTGGTTAGTGACCACTGTATTGGAAAATGCAAAGACATTTTCGAAACTGCCCCATCCAGGAAGGAGACACAGAATTTGCAGATGACAGAGAGAAATATTTCAATTTAAAACTATGCTGTTGCTTACTCACTCCTTTAGCTTATTCAGCAAGATTGGATATTTAAAAAACCTTACTGGAAAGTGGTTTTTTGACAGTAAAGGCACAGATAACATTGATTTTTTAAGTGCTTTTGTTTGTTTGGTTTTCTTTTATAAACAAGATTTATAAACTGAATGAAGAAATTCTTAACTTGGAATATTAAAGTACTTGATGCGAAGAAGTTTTAGGAATAGCAAGTATCTCTTAGCCTTCCTCTCAGTTGTTTACAAGAGTTGTCAAAGGAATGATGCAGCTATTGTTTCATCTACCAACTACCTTTCCACAGAAACTCTTCCAAAAGAAAGTTAATTGTATGCCAATACCAACTTCTTCTCCCAGAAACACAGAAAGCATCAAATTCTCTTAACACAGAGGCCCTTGGCCAAGGAACATGACTAAACTTTCTGGTCACTTCTTTCAGTTCAAGAAACAAACACTGTTTTGTAGGCCCTGCATTTGAGATGAGATTCTTAGGATACTGTTATGCTTATCCTATATGACAACATTCCAATAGTTAGTTATTTTTGGTTAGCATGTTATTTTTCATATGAAAAACCATATCATGCCCACGGAAATGCAAACCTGCAGTGATGTCTATCTTGCTATTTTATCTCATTCTTAAATATTTGACAGTGTTTCTTGATTTATGCTAATAAAAATTGAGGGAATAAAAATTAAAGCCATATTCCATCATACTTGGTGGATATAATATCTTGGACCAACATCATTTTGCTGGTGTAAAAATAAGAGGTTATAAGAAACCCGTGATCTCTTTGCCAATCCTAATGCCAATGAGCATTACTTGTATTTTGCTGAAAGGGGTATTTCATTTATGGAGTGAAAGAAGATCTGGCAAGGGGTGGTATGATTTTGAGGAGGAGTGGGTGCCTAAAGGCTGGGGTTGGTCCTGATGCTAAACTTACTGGTAACATTACCTTGAACACCCCACCACTTCATTTTCCTGAGATCCATTTTTCTTATCTGCACTAAAGGGGTTAAAAACAGTATTACTTCAAGGAGGGATGTGAGAACATCAAAAGGTGATGTACGTGCTTTGTAAATGGAAAGTATTATCTAGGTGTTAGGTATTAGTCTGGGGTAACATGGCCTATTCTTTCCCCATAAGTCCTGTGTGTAAATTTTTTTTTTTTTAGGTCTATGGTGGATTTGAACCAATATGTTCAAATATGAAGCAAATACATCCCATTTGCTTCAAACATGGCAGGATTAAATACATATCTATCTATCCATTGATCTATCTTTTTTATTGTGGTAAAATATGCATAACATGAATTTTACCATATGGTAATTTTACCATTACCATACCATTTTATCTATTTTTAGGAGTACAGGTCAGTGGCATTAAGTAAATTCATAATGTTGTGCAATCATCACCACCATCCACCTCTGGAACTTTTTCATGGTGCCATACTGAAACTCCATACCCATTGAGCAACTCCTCATTACCCTCTCCCTCCAGCCCCTGACAACCACCATTCTACTTTCTGTCTCTATGAACTGGACTATTCTAGGTACCTCATATAAGTGGAATAATGAAATATATATTTTTTTCACTTATATCCTCAAGATTCAACCATATTGTAGCATATATCAGAATGTCATTCCTTTTCAAGGCCGAATAATATTCCATTGTGCATATAGACCATACATGGCTTATCTATTCATGTGCCAATGGACATTTGAGCTATTCTACCTTTTGGCTATTATGCTACTATGAACACTGGCGTATAAATATCTGTTTGAGTCCTTGTTATATACCAAGAAGTAATGGAATGGTAATTCCAAGAAGTGGAATTAATGGATGGCATGGTAATTTTATTTTTAATATTTTGAGGAACTGACATACTGTTTCCATAGCAGCTGCAGCATTTTACATTCCTACCAGTTAGACTTGAATTTCCAATCTATTCACATCTTTGCCAACACTTTTTCTTTTTTTTCCCCAAATAATAGTCATAATAGTCATACTAAATGGTGTACAGAGAGGTATTTAATTTGCCTTTCTCATTTGCCTGATTTGCCTTTCTCTAATGATTAGTGATGTGAGCATCTTTTCATGTGCTTATCGGCCATTTGTATGTCTTCTTCAGAGAAATATCTATTCAAGGACTTTGCCCATTTAAACGCGACAGTGAGTATATACACATTTTGTTTAAAAAGTGTTTTAGAATCTAACAGCAACATTATAATCTCCTTAAAAGTAACTGTTAAATGAGTCCATTATTATTGCTATTTTTCATTATTTATAATTATTGCTATTTTATCTAACATGACTGATGACTAACCATTTTCCAGGCGCTGTGCAAACTGGTACACATGTATTAACTTACTGGATCTTGACACCAATCTATGAAGCTAGTCTTGTTAGTATCCCCATTTTACAGTTGAGGAAACTGAGGCATAAATACACTAAGTAACTTGCTCCAAGGTCATGCAGCTAGTAAGTGGAATAAATGGGATTTGAACCTAGGTAGCTGGAGTCCAGAGTCCCTGTTCTCAACCACCACACCCTACCACCTCTCAATGATGGATACTACTGAATGATCCACGGATGAACCTATGGAACATGTGTGTTAGAGAACAATAAATAATAGGTTATTGCTCATGGTCTTTCATTTCAGAACACTTAAGGAGATTCATGGACTCATTTCTATGACTATTCTATGGACTTCTGAAGTGAGTTGGCAGTATGTCCATTCATTTGTTACTATTTAATAGCCCAAAGTTGAGATACATTTTGGCACATACTTGAAAAACCATATTCCACAACATCTTAGCTTGACATTTTACTAGAGGGTAAAAGGTAATTTCATAATCACTTTTGGTATTGAGCATTCTTATCTACTACCAGAAGAGAATATTTGCACCTCATCCACTTATTCCTCAAATCTCTGAGTGCATGTCATGTGTGAGGTACTCTTCCAGGTTCCAGGATTACAAACAGATAAAGCCCTGCTCTGGCAGGTTGTGGGGTGGGTAGTATGAAAGATAGTGAACACATGATTCCATAAATACTTCAATATCAAGTAATAGTGGCACAGGAAGAAGAATAAAGCAGGTAAGAGAGGGGTTCTATGGGGTGGGAGGAGTTGAAATTTTAGACAGGGCTGTCAAGGAAGGCTTCTATAATGAGACAATGTTTGAGAGAGACCAGAATGAAATGATAAAATGAACAATGGGTAAAGAGCATCTCTGACTAAGGGCACAACCAGTGCAAAGGCTCTGAGGCAGGAGCCTCCCTGGAATGTTTGTCCAACAAGGCAGGCAAGGTGAGTGGGAAAGCGTGAAAGAGGGGCTGTAATGCATTAACTCTGCCATTAATAGCATATGGACTGTATCAAATGGTACACTCTGGTGGGGACTAGGGTTGAAATATACCATATCTAAGATCAGAGTTGGGGCAAATAATATGGAAAACATAGGTCTGCTTTTATAGAGCACATGGTACCTTGATTATTTTTGCATTTTCTGGGGAACTGTGAATCAGAAATGATTTGAACAAAAAATAACTATTCAGGGAGTAAAGCACTTCTAAATCTGGAGTAAAGATACTATTAATATGTACATTTACCCACATATCCATAAGTCCCACATAAGTTAAGATTCATGTCTTCTACATCAAATAATGAGCCCTTCAATGGTGGATCCAACTGTTCTTTAAAAAAAAAATCAATGTTGGTCACCAAATCCTCTCTAATAGAGAAAGATAAAAGAAATCTACAATTGAGATTTGTTAAAAAGATTAAAAGAGGGTCCACGGGGTTCATATTATACTGTGTGCTTAAGTACATTTGTTTTTTTTGCAGATTGGAAAATTTTATGTAAAAAAAAAAACTACCATTCAATTATACGTTCCAAAAAATGTGACATTATAACCACTGATGATTTAAGAAATATATGACCTTTCTTCTAGCATTTGACAAAAACCTGGAGATTATCAAACTTAAGAAAATAAATGTTTCCATATTGTGTCTATATTTGCCAATTTTTCATATTATAATAGATTTCTATACTCATTTCTGAGTAGCTTAACCCAGAAACACTGGAAAATAAGAGTATTTAATTCTGTGTCATTATTACATATTCTGTTCTGACTTTTACTATATATTTAACTAAATACTGGAGTAATCATAAATTATAGCCCTTCAGCTCACATAAAATGAACTCCCACCAAGATAACTCCCAAATTCGAATAACTTAAATGACTATTTCAGCATAATATCCAAACATTAAAAATCTCTTTCCAAAAAGAGCCTGTCATGTTTGCTACAGAATAAAAATATCCTTAGTCAAATGTCGGGAAGAAAGGGTTCTGTAGGATTCCTGCCTCCAAACAGCACTGTTTAGCATAGAATTTTATTCTAAAAGCAAGAGAATATTGAACAAGAGGTAATAAAATGAAGGCAGATCAAAGAAGTATGTGGGAGAGTTAGGAAAATAGTTTAAACTTAGAAAGAAAGATGAAAAAATATAAACCTTCAGGACTTCTGAATAAGAGAACAGGCAGCAGAAGTGTGAGACAGAAGAGAGGAGTTGCTAAAGGCCAGAGTGGAGCTGGGGGCATGATTTGTCCTCCAAGGGAGGCCTTCACTGCTCTAACAATTAAATGCTTTTCCTCATTTGCTGCGCTGCCACCATTATCATGCAATGCCTATTATACCACTGCTACTTAAAATTAATATTATGTACTCTGTAAAGAAAGTCTGAGTAAAATGTAGGTGCTTAATAAATACTGAATTAAAGTCAAATTAGTCTTCCATCTTTAGAATTTTTCATGGTGGGATGCTCAGCACAATTTGTTGTGGCTGGCTGAGTACTTTATTGTATCAAGCCACTTGCAGACAGTTTTCTCATTTATTCCTGAAGAACTTCAGGGAAGGATTCAGAATCACAGAGCATTGAAAAAGGGAAAAAACTAAACTATAGACATCTTTGTGGTCACTAAGTATTTCCAAGCTGGTTTATATTAGTGTGCTTGGGCTGTCATAACAAAATATCATAGATTGGATGGCTTAAACAACGGAAATGTATTTCTCTCAGTTATGGGGCTGGAACTCCCAGATGAGGGTGTCAGTATGGTCAGTCAGGTTTTGGTGAGGGCTCTTTTCCTGGCTTGGAGATGGGTGCCTTCTTGCAGTGTTCTCATATGGTAGGGGGAGCCAGTGAGCTCTGGTATCTCTTCCTCTTTTAAAATTACACCAGTTCTATCAGATGAGTTCTCCCTTTACGACTTCATTTAACCTTAATCACTTCCTTAAAGGTCCTATCTCTTATACAGTAACATGGAGGTTAGGGGTTCAACATATGAATTTCAGGGGGACACAATTTAATCTATAGCCACAATGGTTTCAATTCAAGATATGATAACAAAGCGTGAATAAAAGGACCAAGGAATGTGGACATTAAAATTAACTTCTGCACTGAGATCACAAAACAATGTAAAATTAAAAAAATATTTGCAGCATAAATGACATACATATAATTAATATTCTTAATATACAAAAACTCCAATAAATAATTAAGAAATAAGAAGTCAACAAAGAGGAAGAGGTGTGAATAATTCAATCATCAAAAAAGGACAAAAATATGAAAGGATACCCACGTATTATCAAACTTTTAAATTTAAGTGATATAAAAAGTTTCCACTTTAGATTCTAAAGGCATAGAACCCTTAATGCTATGGTAGGCAGAATATCAGCCTCCAAAGATGTCTATGTCCTAATACCCAGAACCTGCGAATGTTAGGTTACGTGGTGTTCAATATATTAGTTTGCAGATGCATTAAGGTCAGTTGACCCTAACAAAGTGAATTTATCCTGGATTATGCAGAGGGGCCCAATATGATCACAAGGGTCCTCAAAGATGGAAGAGGAATGGGAAGTGAGAACTATTGAGATGGCAGCGTAGGAAAGACTAAGCCTAAAGTGCTGGCTTTGAAATAAAGCAATGGAGCTTTGAGCCAAGGACTGTGGGTGGCCTTAAGGGCTGTATGAAGCAAGGAGTTGGAGTCTCCCCTAGAGCTTCCAAGAAGAAGCCAGATCTGCAAACAACTTTATTTTAGTCCAGTGAGATCATTTGGATTTCTGACCTTTATAACTGTAAGATCAAAAATGTGTGTGGTTTAAGTCACCAAGTTTGTGGTTATTTGTTACAGTAGTAAAGGAAAACAGTAAGTGGGGAAACTTGCTGGGATATAAATTGATATAAATCTTTTTTTTATTAGGTAAGTAATTATCACATATGAAATGTTAATATTCTTGTACCTAAGAATTCTAATTTTCATGACTTCATTCCATGAAAATAATCGATTTCTCTTTCACTGTTCCTGAAAGTAGAAGAAAACTGGATTCCCATCACAACCGCAGAATACTACAGTGCTATTGCTATGTGTCTTAGTCCATTTGGGCTGCTATAACAAAATATCATAAACTGGGTGGCTTATAAATAACAGAATTTTATTTCTTACAGTTCTGTAGGCTGGGAAGTCCAAGATCAAGGCACTAACAGATTTGGTGTCTTGGAAGGGCTTATTTCCTGGGTTTATACCCGGGAGCCTCGTTTCTAAGAGCACTAATCTCATTTCTGAGGGCTCTACCTGCATGACTCCCAAAGGCCTCACCTTCAAATACCATCACACTGGGGAGTAGGTTTCTACATGTGAATTTTGGGGAACACAAACATTCAGTCTGTAACACTAAGGATAATGAAGGCCTACATGTATTCAAAGAGTGAAAGCTCTTCACTGAATATCATTGCAGAAAAGTATGCTCTCCAGTAATTTCAGATTTGAAGACAAAAAGAAGTGCGTAAGCATGCACACACGGAAGGAAAAACATCTGGAAGGATATATCCTCATATTATTAGCAGTACACTTCCAGGTGAGAGTACAGGGGAATGGCAATTTCTATCATAATTATATGTTTTCAGAATTTTTGAAGTTTACAAAAATTAATAAGTGTTAGTTTCTGATTTAAAAAAGTGAAGACATTTGCATTAGGTTGCACTAAAATAAAATGAAACAAAATGTAATTTTGGCTTCAAAGTAATTAAGAATAAGTTAATCATGAAAAAGTTATTCTATTTAGCTTTCTCAGGCTATTTGAAGACGCTAACAACAGAAAACAAAGAGGAAGATGGAATTCATGTGGCAGCATTCAAGCTTTCTGCAAGAAGGCGTGCCTTAGGCTTTCTCTCATATAAGAAAATAAAATAGCAGTTCTTGCCCACCATGTCTATGGAGTGAAGGAAAACCAGTCCTCCATTTCACCTCACGGTTCTTGAGGGAATACTGGGATGATTATATCAACTTAATGTTGTTCATGCTTTTTTCCTCTCCTTCTCAAATGACAAATCAACCAGGTTACAGTTTATCAAGAGCTTTGCATTCAGTAAAAAATATCATCTGTTTTCTAAACAAAGTGGTTTGTAACAAAATAGAATCAATGTCGGAAAAAAAAAAATGCCCCAAATGGCAAATACACATTATTACTTTACTCTGCCACTAATTGAACTGCTGATATAAGTGAAGGAGTCGTCTGAAAACTTATGAATTCTGTTGCCGTTGTGCAAAACAACCTTCTAATATCCCTTGCCTTTGATGGCTTCTATTACATTCTAGGGCTCTAAGAGAAATAAGCTTGTCAGTACAAAATGCCTTAAAGGGCTCTCCCCCTTCAGAATTGCTGAGAAGACATAGAATTTGTTGACTGAGAGAAGGCGATCAGTGTGTCCCCCAGAGACAGCATCAAAGGCAGATGCTGTAAGCAACCACAGATTTAATGTGCTTCTTCCCTCCATCTTTCCTCCCTGGCACACTGGCCTTCCCCTGGGACTGACTCTCATCAAACTGATGAAATGATCATGTGTAGACTCACGGTTAGGCTCAAGGATTTTCCCAAAGACCAAGGTGGCTTTGAAAGATAATACGCAGCTCATTTTTACACTGGAGGCCCATTGCCTGTGTGTCTCAGATGTTGACTGGCTGAAAAATCTCAGACGGAGCTAGTGAACTCACTTAATTCTTTTCTTAAACTCATGAGGCTAAAGGCTATTGGGTTTCATGAGAAATAAACAAAATTTCAAATTAACTACAGTGACCTCCCATTTATGTAGACTGGACACAGAAGGGATTGTTTAGGTTGGCAAGACAGAATGGTTAACTCAGAGTTACTGTATCCTAAACTGGCTGACACAAGGCAAGTTATTTAATCCCTGATGCCTCAGTTTCCATATTCATAAAGTGAGCAATGATAATTGTACTTACATCAGAAGATTGTTGTAAAAGCCAAATGAATTAACACATGAAAAGTACCAAGAACAATATCTGCTGTATAATGAAACACAATAAATGTTAGCTACAACAATAAGAGTAATGCAACATATATTACAAATATCACATATGGGATGACAACTTTTCATAGAAATGGAATTATTATCCTGAATAACTCTAATTACTGGGCGCAGGTTAATTGCCCTTCAGTGCCGATTCTTAGAGGGATCTTAGGTTACCACTAGATATTTGAATTATCTGTATTATTTCAAAACATTTACTGAAGATCTATTATTTTCTCGTAACATAGGGAATTCAAAAATTTATAAGATCTTAAGAAGGTCAAAGTTAGGTTAGTGAGACTGACCAATACACAAATGCTAATGACAAGTCTTACTATCTGGAAAAATGGAGATAAGCATATGGTTTTACTAGACCATGAAAATAGACACTGTGGTAGACAGAATAATGTCCTGTCCAAAGATGTCCATGTTCTAATCCCTAGAACTTATGAATACATGTCATTACATGACATGGAAGAATTAAGCTCACTAATCAGCTGACTTGAGACAGAAAGGTTATCCTGAATTTTCTAGGTGCACCCAATATAAACACAAGGGTCCTTAAATGCAGGAGAGGGGAGCAGAAGAATAGGCCGGAGTGATGTGATATGAGAAGGTGTCCACCAGCCGTCGCTGGACTTGAACATGGAGAGAGGAACACCATGAACCAAGGAAGGCAAGAGGCCACTGGAACCTGGAAAACGTAAGGAAACAGACCCTATCCAAAGCCGACAGAAAGGAATGAGCCCTGCTGAAACTTTGATTTTGGCCCAGTGAAACCCCTATTAGATTTCAGACATACAGAAATGCAATAAACTTTTATCGTTTTTAGACACTAAATCTGTGGTCCTCTGTTATAACAGACATAGAAAACTAACAAAGAATAGAGCCGAACTTGTAGATGGAAAGGAAGGGGAATTTTGGGGAGGACAGAGGCTTCTGGGAGGGGGCGTAACCAAGCTGAGTGCTAGAGGATGAAAAGTCATCATGCATAGTGAGGGCACTTGCTCTGGGCAGAGGTTCCAGTTTGGGAAAAGACTAAGAGGTGAAGTTCCACTGACTCAGTGAACACAGTTTAAGGAGCAGAATCACTGAAAATGCGGCTGGATAGATATACAGAGGTACAGTCACAGATAGCTTGCCCTAATAGGAAGTCTGGTCTTTAGCCTATTAAAAAAAGGCTTCTGAGGGCCTTAGTCCAGAGAGTAAGGGTAGGCTTTCTGTTTTGGGAACATCACTGGGGTAGCAAAATGGAGAATGGGCTTGCAAAGGGAAGGGCAAGAGAAAGGAGCCCTGACAAGAGGCCCAGATGAGAGATTGTGGAGACTGAATTAGGGTCACAGGAGTCAGAAGAGAAAGGAAGCAACCAAATTTGGGGAACATTGGCCAGCATTAGCGGTGGCTAGGATGTGAGGCATGAGGATGAAGAAAGAATCCAGGATGATCTCTGCATTTCTAGCTTGGGTGACCAGGGAGATAAAGGTACCCTCAGAAAAGTTAAAGAATGGAGAAGGAGGAACTGATTTAGGGGGAAAATGATCACTTTCTGTTTTGATAGTCTGGGATGACCAAATGGAGACACACAGCTGACAGTCAAATAGGTACATCTGAAACCTATAGGAGCCTGGACTGATGAGATGGGTTTGACATCAGAAATGCAGAGTCTCTCTGAGCATACGGGGGATAACTACAACAGTCTAGAATATTTAACAGACTGAATGACATCACTCCAGAATGAGAAGGATAGACTGAAGATAGAATCTCAAGGGACAGCAGCACATAAGAGGTGCTGGAGAAAAGAGATGCTCCTGAAAAAGGTGGATGAGAAATGAACAGAAACAGCCTGGAGAACTAGCAAGCATGGTGTCCCAGGAGCCAAGAGAACAGAGAGTTTCGAGGAGGAGGGAGGAATAAATAGGGTCAAATGTAACAGGGTCCTGGAAGACAATAATTAGATGATGACGATCATGATGATGCAATGATGGTCAAAATCATTATCATCATATAATAACAATGACAACAATGACAAAAGCACTTCCTGAACATTTATTATGAGCTAAGTACTATGATTCATTTAACCAACACATAGGGAACATGTACTTCCTACCGAAAACTAAGTACTTGGTAAGTTTTAACTCATTTAATTCCCATAGCAACCCTATGAAGTAGATATCATTATTAGCCCCATTTTAAAGATTAATAAAAATGGAAACACAGGGCTTTCAGTGACTTGCCAGAAATTATTCATTTAGTGAGTCATAGGGCCCAGCCTTTGCAGAGGCCATGTTTTTTTTTTTTTTTTTTAGACAGAGTATCACTATTTTGTCCGGGCCAGAGTGCCGTGGCGTCAGCCTAGCTCACAGTAACTTCAAACTCCTGGGCTCAAGTGACACTTCTGCCTCAGCCTCCCGAGTAGCTGGGACTACAGTCATGCACCACCATTCCCGGCTAATTTTTTCTATATATTTTTAGTTGTACGATTAATTTCTTTGCATTTTTAGTAGAGATGGGGTCTCGCTCTTGCTCAGGCTGGTTTTGAACTCCTGAGCTCAAACAATCCGTTCGCCTCGGCCTCCCAGAGTGCTAGGATTCCAGGTGTGAGCCACCACGCCTGGCCCAGAGGCCATGTTTTTAACCACTAAGCTCTGATATCTCATGTCCTATCTCATTTAATTTTTGCCATACATGAGCCACTGAGTAGGTTCTGCTATCATCCTAATTAGACAGATAAAACACTGAGTACTAGCAAAGTTAACCAACTTTCCCAAGGTTACCCAGCTCGTGTCAGGTCTGAATGGGTGAGATCAGTCTGAATAAACTGGTCTGCAGACTGAAACCAATCAACATGAGTGCAACTGAACAGAGGAGGCTGCAGATGACATCTCTCACAAGACACGGATCCACTTCCTTCTGGTAGACAGATAAAGTGAGGAACTGGATTGGGGATGGGTTGCAGTTTTTAAGACTTGGTTCGATTCTGGTTTGTTCCTATTCCTCTGGTGTGGCCTCTTGGACTTTTGATTTAGAGTCTGGTAGGTCTCTGTCTCTTATGGGATTGTAGGGGATTCTGTTCTGTTCTTTGGAGATTTGTTAATTTCTTCTTTTACTAACAAAGAGTGTGAAAAAATCCCAACTAATTAAACTTTTTAGTTGTTTGGTTTCTGTACGCATGGTTAAGCTAACATAATCTGGGACAGTTCTCTTTTCAAACAGGAATTCTTTCTTGGCTTAAAACAGAACATGGAGGTTCCAAAAACACATATCTATGTATTTCTTATCCTACGCAAAATACTACAGCTTTTTTTCTCTATGAACAAAGCCTTGCAAAGCCCTGATGTTCTTGTACTCTCTATCTTCCAACCAGGCATAAAGGAATGCAACCAGAGTCCCCTATTCCAGGGAGCATTGACCACCGGGTATCCGAGGCTGATCTCAGAACAGAGTTAGCACAAACAACAAACAAAACTAAAACTCAGCTGGGCCTTGTGCCCAAGACAACCAGCCACACACGAACTCACACCATGGGGGAAGGAGAAAAGAGAAAAAAGTTTCAAAAACAAACTGAGGAGAGAAAAAGGCTGGCTGAGAAGATGGCTCCACACTGACTGCACCCCTCCTCACCCCACCCTGCCCTGGCTGAGAGACAAAGCCTGAGAAAGAAGAGCTTCCCTGGTCTTGCCCAGGAAAAGAGCTCAAATCTCTTGACTTATTTGGAAAGCAGTAACAGAGACCAGGAGAGAGCTCTGATTCTACTGAGAAAGAAGATGGCTTTGGTTCATGCATACAATAAAATGGGTTTGCATAAAAAAAGTTCAGAAATGCTTTAACATCTTTATTATTATTTATGTGTAGAAGTCAGCCTAACTGAAGCATTTATTTGAAAATATATGGATTAGTTAAGAGAATGTTAGTTGTAACAGACAAATCTGAAACATCAGCAGCTTCGCAGAATGGAAGTTTATTTTTTCCTCTTGTAAAGTCCAGTCAGTAAATAAGAAGAAGAGGTGCAATGCTCTGTTCCAGGCAGTCATTCAGGGACCTGGGCTAACGGTAGTTCTGTCACCTGCAACATGAGGTGTCCGGGTTGCCTTGGACCTTGGCATCCAGCTAGCATAAAGGGAAAGAGAGTGGAGGATTGTATAAGAGATTTTTATTCACCAGGTCAACAAGTGAAATAGGATACTTTTGCCTACGTATCACTGGTTAGATGGAACTCAGTCACATGGCTGCATCTAGACACAAGAGTGAGTCTGCCTGCCCTATTTTGTCTCTTTTGGATGTTTCCATTTCCCTTTCCGCTTCCACATCACATTATGACATAGTGCAAGGCTCTTCAGAGGACAGCCAGATGTGGCCTCCCCATCTTGGACTCCCCAGCCTCCAGAACCAGGAGCTAAATAAACCTCTTTCCTTCATAATAGATGACCCAGTCTCAGGTATTTTGTTACAGGAACAGAAAACAAACTAAGATACCACGACAACCCAAAACACCATACATTTCCAGTGCCCCTTTCAGGATTGGCACTCCCCAGAGAACCATAATCAGAAATTCAAGGTATTAGCTAATACATAACTCTTGCTGGATCAAGTTATCAGATCATCTCATCAAACAAACCTCCCAATGGCTTCCACTCTGATTAACATTCCCTTTAGAATTCATGCATTCTATCTACTTTACAGTATCAATGGTGACTCTACGACCATGTACAAACATCAGAGAAGAGTGCTATCCATTCAAAACAGTCATATTGGGGTGACCAGCCACGTGGTGTAATGAACTTACCATTTCTTTAGATGGTTTTGGAACTCTCCTTTTGGAATCATCTTCAGACATAGTGTCATATAAAAACATGGAATTTTTGAGCTCAAGGGAACCTCAGAGGTCCCCTAGTCCAATGTTCTATCTAAAGCTTCAATCCTTTCTACCAGGCCTCTGCCAGCTATTCTTCAACCTTTATTTGTTTATTCAGCATGTGTCTCAAGGCACTGCTTTGAAGCTGAGGACAACATGATGATGAATAACAGAGTCCCTGACTTCATAATTTGATAAGGGAGACTGGTATACAGATGGATCATTACAATATAAGTAGGTAAATGGCAGGAAGGGAGAGCTGTAGAAATACAAATGCTGGAGAGACTAAACTAGCTTCAAGAGTAGACACATAATTTGTGCTTTGAGGGAAAAGGCTGAGTTTTCTAGACTCAGAAGCTAGGATGGTATTAGGGGTATTATAAAAGACGGGGGAAGAAAAGGGGCTTAGAAGATTTGTGAAGGAATAAGGGGACTAGAAAAGATAGAAGGGGGACGGGATGGATGAAGAGAAGTTGGGTGGAGAGGGAAGGTCTGGCAGGACTCTGAAACAGAGGGCGGACAGAGCCTGGGAAGGAGTGGAGGCAGCAGGCAGACTGCAGGACCTGGAGGGACTTGGAGACAGGGCCTTCTGCTTAAACATCTTTAACAAGACAGACCTTCTGATGAAACCAACTCAGTATCTGGACAAGTTTTGATGTTATAAAGTCTTCTCAATATTTAGCCCAAACCTGCCTTACCTTAGTTCCTGCCCTCCTGTCCTGGTTTTACTCTCATAGACACAGAAATAAATCATAATTGCTTTTCCCGAGATCAACCCTTCCAGAATTTGAAGATAATTATTACATCTCCATGAGTGTCTCCTCTTCTCCAGACTAAATGCCCTCTTCATATGTGTTTTTCTGTGAGGTTGTTTGTGATTCTCTTTTCATTCTTATCTCATTCCTCGGTGCTAGACATTTTCCGTTTGGTCAACATTCCCCTTAAAATGTGGTACCCAGAACGGAACATACTACTCCAAGAGTGGTTCACCAGTACAATCTTTGATCTGCATTCAAGCTTCAAATTAGGTTAGCAAACAGACATACCATATTACTGAGTCATGCTGAACTTACCGTCAATTACCATGTATGCTGCTGGTAAGCTCATTCCCTATTTCATTCAGGGGCAGATGTTTTTTAAATGTCAGTGTATAACTTCACATTGATCAGCTTACATTTCCCTTGGTAAAATCTGGTCCATTTTTCCAGGATGTCAAGAGCTTTTAGAAAAGTTCTTCTAGTTTTATGATGTTTTGGGCAAGGATGACAAGCAGAATGCCAATGTCCTTTTTGAAGTTCTTGATGATGATGTTTAATGAGAAAAGGCTGAGACAGAACTCCATAAACTACTATTCATTACCTCTCAAAAACAGGCTGAATGTGTCCCCTTTTATCTCCATTCTTGAATATTCTTATTTTTTCCCCACTCTTTAACATCTTTCAGTTTTATATACAGGTTCATCAGAGAACTCAATAACGCAGCCAAATTGGTTTCTTGAGTTTGCGTTATCTTTTCTGCTCCATTGATTACACAAGTCAGAATTTCATTTCTGATGCCCTCCTGTCCTTTTTGAGAGAAGACTGACTGTTGACTTGTTGGTCATGCATTTCTACTTATATTTACTCAAATACTTATATTTACTCAAATGTTGAAAAATTCTGAGGTCATGGTTATGTCCCTGATTGTCAGCCACTGATTATGAGCACAGTGTTTTGTTTTTTTCCAATGTGAACTTTAAAACAACATGGACACCCCTGAAAGGATCTCTAATTATTTTCTTTTTAATTCATTTAATTCCTTTTAATTCATTTAATACCTCCTCAATGGCTTAATAAGTTTCCTTCTTTGCTTCTCTGGCATTCTAGGAGATTATGTCAACAAAGGTGGAAGAACAAGGGTAAATGGATTTTCTAGAGGAAGTAACATGAGAAAAGAGATAAGATAACAGCATGTCCTGTAGATTCTTTTCATTTCTTTTCTTTTTTTAAACTTATTTCAATAGATTTAGGGGGTATAAGTATTTTTTGTTACATAGATGAAATGTATAATGCTGAAGTCAGACCTTTCAGTGTACCCGTCACCAGAAATTGTATGTTGTACCTAAAAGGTAATTTTTGATCTCTCACTCCCAACCTCCCCCCTTCTTAGATTCTTTATGTATGTAAACTTAGTTCATTTGTCTCACGTAGATTGAAATTTTCTTAATGGCAAGAGAGGACCATATCTTTTCTGTGGAATATTGGTTCATTTGTTTCTATCATAGTGGAGTGGCAAGTATACAATAGGTGCTCTTTGAATATTTTTAAATAACAACCATAACAGTTTGTTATTTAAATAGATGCAGACTTTCATTCACTGGTTGAAGCAATTAAGATATTGGAGATTTGTTCCATGTGTAACACCAATGTTAAATAGAAACATTGACAAACATATAGACATTTCCAGAGAGATCAAGAGAGAGTCACAAATAAATCCAAGTGTAGAAGAAAAGTTTACCTTTAAGCAATCTCAAAAAGTCAGTAAAAGTGTTGGAATAACCATTAAAAATGTATTTTACATTAATAAATGTAAGTTAACAAATTAATAAGCACATTGACAAACATATACATGTTACTTGCCTATATCAAAGGTATATAAAAGTAATCATTTATTTTTTCCAAAGTTATACATTTAGAAAGCCCAGGTTCCAGTTGTCTTTGGGCTTTAACAGCTCAACTAATAAAGAACAAAACTACTGTATAAACCACTTAAATATGATGCAATGTCTTTCCACAATCAAAATCTAAAATTACCTTTTTTTTCACCTATATCATTAGCACTTTGAGACCCCTACATGGCAAGTACTGACTTTTGTTCACCAAGATGAAGTATTAGCTTTTATTTTTTAACTTATAAGGTGCATAATGATTAAAGATTCTGGTTGCCAAGGGTGAAATGCTGCTTCAAACTCGAAGTTCAATTGTTTTGTGAATTTGTAATTGCACCCTTTCTGAGGGATGGGGAAGGCAGAGGAGGAAATTCACAAAAGTGACACAAAGCAGATAATAACAGAGCCTCATGACAAATTCATAATGATGTTCAAGGTGTGAGGGAAATTGTTTTCATCACAAAGAATGATCTCTGATCATGCACTGCTAGTCACTGCTGAGACGGCTGTAGATCTAAGGACCTACTTTTGTGTTCCAAAAACAGATTAAACACCCAGGTCCTGACCTCCAAAGAAAAATTCATATTTCTTTAGTACAGTGTCTGTGCAGGTAGGGGGATGATGATATGGGAGAACTAACTAGACAATCATTTGATGCTCATGCCTAGTGACAGAAAACTGTGAGTGTGACTCCAAAGCCAAATCCCAATTTAAACTAGTCAGCAAACTTGAACTCTTGGGCAATAGTGAGGGAAGCCCCTAGTGCAGACTGAGAGACAACTATAGGATGCTAATATTTGTTGAGAATATACTAGTTATCAGGCATTGTGCTGGATGATCCTTACAAATTCCATAGCAATTTAAGTAATGATTAATATACTCAAAGATGAGGAACACCAAACACGATAGAAACATGTAAGTTGCCCAAGGTTAAAAAGGCAACTGGTGGCAGAGCCCAGAATCAAAGGTAGTTTTATATCCTTCCAAATACCATCATGCTGTTTTCTGCTAATCCAACTTACTTTCTTGTATTCTCCCTCCTGTGAGCCAGATCAGGCACCAAGTACTTTTATGATGTGGTTCCCTGGCCACCCAAGTTATCCAGCACCCTCCCCTTCCCTCTGACAATAACTCCCAACGCCTTGCCTTGACTTTAAACGTTTTTAAGCATGATTTCAAAAGCTCCCTTTTAGGTAATGCATTGAAGGAAAACTGCAGAGGAGGAAAAACCAGTTGGCTGCTAATATAGCGCCTCAATAATGACATCGTTTTGGTGTGATTTCCATTATCCTTGATCAGTTTCTCAGCTTTGCAAAAGCAGGGGCGGGATGCCATTAGTTCATTCAGAGATGATTGGCCTATAGGTGTCTACCTAAAGTTCACTCGACTTGTAAGAAATTGATTAGTAACACAGATATCCATTTACTAAGTTAAGTGCAAAAGCTACTGGTCCAGAGATGTAAATCCTGTTCTTTGTAGAATCTCTTCTCAGTATGGGGTAACAGAGAAATCATAAAAGAGAGGAAAAACTCCTGAAGCCTATCAGGACTATGCAAATTTGTCTCCTTTGGATAATGCTCAGAAAACACTGATACTTTTTAAATATTATAATTCTTTTTATGTGACTTATTACATGTCTCATGATTTTGTGCCCATCAACTGAATGTGTCAACATTTTGTTTCAGATCATTTTACCCTATCTTTCTTAGAATGCACTATTACAGCAATATGTTTGCAACTCTTCTCTGAGGCTGTTTGGCCTGTATCAATTATGTTCATCCATTATGTGTGTGGATTTTTCAATCTCAGAAAGAGACTTTTCCACAATTTTGTAGCCAAACATTAGACTGTACCTTAAATGAACTCTTCATGCATTGATTTCATTGAAATGTTTTCATTTCTATTAGGATATAGTTCCCTACTGATATTCTAGCCCTTCCGGGTAACGTGTTTGTATTTATTAGGGGTTCTCAAAAGATACTGTTTTAAGCCAAAGATGTGGCTCTGAAAACACAAGCAATTTGAGGGACCATTGCGACTTGTTGGAAATAAAAAACGTCTTTTAGTAACCTTCAAATAATATAACATTTATGGCCTTCTTGTCAACAATTCATACATAAATGGATAAACAAATCATCTGTTGTGATGCACTATAGCTTTTGGCTATTAATATTATCCCAACCTGTTATATTTCTTCTAGAAATTATTTTATTTTCTTCTTTCTTGATTTGTTTAGTCATCTATCCACTTTTATCCTCTATACTCCTCTATATTCTTCTCTACTACCTTTGAAAACTTATTATATTTCTATTCAGAGAATATATAAATTTTGTTTGGGGACCCTCCTATTGTATAAGGTGTGTGCTGCTCTAGAAAATCTAGTATGTCCCCATTTACTATTTCTTTAAATTATGTCTTATAGATCCTTTGGGGTAAAGGGATGGTCAGACACAATTTGGAGTCTCTAAGTGTTTCAAAAGACAGTTAAACCAAGTGAATGGATTTCCCAGAACAGTAAAACTTTCTTTTCAATACTGGCTATGCTGAACTATTTTAAGATAAGCAAAATACAAATATAAGAGTTATTACTCCTTTCCTCCAGGCTTTGATAGAAAATAAAAAATAAAAAACCAAATATGGTTCAAAGTATGGTGCTATTTGTTTCTTTACTTAGCTCTAGTAAAATTTGCTTTATGTATCTGCTCCTGTGTTGGGCACATATATATTTAAGATTGTTATGCGTTCTTGTTGAATTGCTCCCTTTACCATTAATTATACAATGGTTAAAAAAGACCATCTTTGGTCTTTTTGTGTCCACTTCATTTAGTTCTGCTATGAGCTTTGTTATTTCTTTTCTTTCCTTATTTAATTTGACACAGGGCTTGCTCTGTTGCCCAGGATTGAGTGCAGTGGCATCATCATAGCTCACTGCAGCCTCCAACTTACTCCTT
>CAUYSK010006752.1:0-42761 GCA_963575035.1 Avahi laniger | reverse complement strand
TAAAGAGTGAGTGAGAGGAGGGAGGAAGGAGAAGAAGACAAAGGAGGATGAGACAGGCAGACAGAGACAGAGATAGACAGAGACAGAGACGGGGACAGAGACAGAGACAGAGAGAAGAACAGAGATGATTTCTGGAGGATGCGGAAGACCGACGGCAGCTATTTCCACAGAGCTAAGCCGGGAATTAATGACGACAAGAGCTGTTTCCTTCCGCTGTGCTTTTCTCTGTTGTGCTGTTTCATAATTTTGGAAACCCACCTTCAAGTGTCAGAAAAGTTCTGCACATGCTTGACTGAGAAACATCCGCACGTGTGTGTGTGTTTCATACTCACATTTGTATTTATGATTAAAATCTGTGGAGTACTCAGTACGGGGAAGCAAACTGGGCAGGAAATTCGTGTCTTCCCTGAGCCACCGCAGTGACGTCACCCTCCAAGTGACAGGCTTTGGCAGGCACTGGGAGAAGACGCAGGCGGACGTCAGGTTTGCTGAGTTTGGGGATCGCACTTGCTTTGGGGAACTTTCTGTGCGCATTTACCGGGGTTCTGTCCCACGCCGTGGGCTGCCCAGCTCTACTCTCAGCCTCCAAGTTCCCGGAACACCACGGGCAACGTCACAGCAATCGTTTGGGGAAAACTGCCAGGAAAGCAAAACCTGGGACATTTTGATTTACAAAAAGATATGTAAGGTTTATATTTTATGCTATCCATAGTATAGCAGTAAATACCACCAAATCATACAAATCTGATATATTCACACAATTCACATCAAGCAGTAAAGCCGGCATGTTTTTCCGTTTGTGTGTGTGTGTTTTGTTTTGCCTTTTTAACCCGACATCCTGCAACTCGCGTGTTCTAAATTGAAGACATCTTAAAACAATGCTCCCGTGTGCCGTCAACATCAAAAGCTTCATCATTGCCATCAAGGACACACACAGCCACTACAAAGAAAAATTTAACTGAGAAGGAAAAATATCTGGCAAAGTGAAACTTCTAAGAAATAAGGTTTTTTTTTTCATGCAACATCCACTGTGCCCTCTCCACAGCACTTTTCCCCTGAAACTTCAAGAAGGTATAATTTTGAAGGGAGATATTGAGAATCAATTGTCAATTTGCAATTACTCAGTGACCCGGTTTACACATTTTATTAAATTATTAATCCCTTGAAAATAATGTTTGCTTTTCTTTGGCCATCATTGGTTTACGTTTTACACATGTATTATAATTACGGTGCTTCTGACTTTTACAATCTTTCATTTTTAATGCATGAGATTTCTATTTTACACTTTCATAACCTTTAACATTGGTTCATTCGATGAATGTTTATTGCACGACTGTATACATACCCTATCCAGGCACATGATGTAATTATGTTAGGTGAAAACAACCGGATAAATAATAATAAAATCTGTTAAATAAAAAATAGGGCGCGAGCACTGTTAGAGCAGAGAGAAATCGGTGATGCTGCTTGTGGCAGAGAGATTAGAAAGTTCCCACCTGGGATAGGGCGCTTGAGCTGAGTGTTCCCAACTGTGGGAAATGAAGACACGAGAACGTTGAACATTTACAATCTTTAAGACGTTTGGTTTTAGAGCTGAAGAAAAACGTGCAGCTTCTGGGGCGGAGGTGGGCATGGGAATGTCACTCAGAAAATGTCCTCTTGATTCTTTTTTTCCATTTTTTAAATTTCAAGGATGAGACAGAGTTGAGCCTGATTACAAGGATCCGTATAAAGGAAGAGAGAATAAGTAGAATTTGCAGAAGATGGTGATACATAATAAACTATTGTCTGCGTCAAAACGCTCTGTAACCCACATTCAACCTGTGCGACGGTGGCTACATTTCACCAAGTCTGCAAGTGGGCAGATTCCTACCTAGAAAGACTTGATAACTAATTAAACACGTGTGTATCCCTTAAAATCTCACACGAATGTCCTAAGGAATAAGAGAGTCAAATTATTTTATATATATGCAACTTGTAACATAGTAATAAGAAATTAAATTTTGAGATGATGACGTTAAAGAATTATTTTAAATTGTCAGTCTTCAATGGAGTAGCAAAGAAACAAAGAATATATTTTTAGGCTGTAATTAAACTTTCATGACATCCAGTTGGAGACTGAAACAACTAAGATATTGTAGAGTTTTTTTTTTTTAAGTCCAAAACCTCACAGGCATCCTCTAAATTTCCAAAGGAGATAGACTATTTCTCCACCAGAGAATATAATATTCAACAGGAATCCCGGGACCCAGTCTGCAGCTTGCTGATAAGAAGTACAATGCGAGAGGGCAGCTAAAAGTGGTTCCAGGCAGCGTGAACTACTTAAACGGAACACAATATAAAATCTCGAACTATGTCAGCACATCATGAGGAAATTATTTCAGAATGTATAAGCAGAGGAATTTAGGAAATCAGGTTGGTGTAATAGGGAAACTAACAAAATTCAGGAGTGTAGGACAAGGTTCAAGTATCCCTAAGTGACGCTGCTATTGTCCAGAAGTCGCCATTGTTGTTAAATCACTTGAAGCAGTAATGTCTCCGTGAAATCGGAAGTGAAATTAAGTCTTCCCCTTTTAAAAAGTAAATACGTCCAGCAAGGTATATTCATGAGGAGTATGTGCTTGGGAAAAGTAAGATGTTCGGGTGACACAGAAGACGGTGTCCTTGAAATCGTCCTAGTTCTAAAATGCAGTTACTCAACTACCCTGTGTTCTCTGTATTTATTCACGACTTCCTTGGTGGAAGTTTAAATACTTGAGTGGAACGCACACTTGACATGTTTCTGCGTCCAGTGTGACTCACCGTGGAGAGATGCTTCAACTAAGTCTTTCTCAGAAACTTATTCTGAAAAGTTATGCTGTTGAAATACAGACAGTTCCACAAGTAATAGTTTTGCAAAGGAGGTGGGTAATGATCAGGGCCTCTCGGGAGAAAACGTTTTTCTTATTTGCCCATTCCTTGTATTTGTGTTCAAATGTGTGGACCTGTCTGAAATTATGCCTTATTTTATATCTGAAACATCTTGTTTCAAGAGCTAATTTGTGGACACAGATATTTGGGTCTTACTTGGGACATGACGGCGTTAGGAACGGCAGGATGAGAACCTATAGAAAATCCTCCCCTCCGTAAAGGTCGTGAGCACACTGGCAAAACCTGATAAAACCAACATTTTCAGGAATCTGAAGATGAGTCGAAAGCTTGCAGAAGTCCAGGGAGATGTATTCAGAAAGAGCAGCTGAATCTCTGTAACAACAGTCAGATGCAAATATTCAGGTAGAGGAAGGTCAAAGGTCACAACCAGAGTCAACCGGGGAAGTTCACCTGAAAGACATATCGCAATCAGCTCCTCAAAGGTCAAGACAAAGAGAAAACCCTGAAAGCAGCAAGAGAAAGGAAGAAAATAACAGGAGTTTCAGGTCACCGGGAGGAAGAATTCTCAGCAGAAATCAGGCCAGGAGAGAGCAGGATGATATATTTGAAGTCCTGAAGGAAAAATAAAAATGCTGCCAGCCAAGACTATGGGGCTCGATCCAATCCCATGAGAAAAGAGAAATTCCTGGGCCTTTAAGGGGTTATTGAATATGTGAAGCAGGTGGATGTCAGCTACTGGTGACCCAAAGTCAAGTTGGGGGACTGGGGGTTAGAGACGAGTGGAATTCTGACCCAGGTCTGTGGATGTCGGTGGTCACTGTGGGTACGAGGAGGCGTTTCATCCCCAGCAACCACAGGTACAGGTAGACGCGTTGCTACCACCTGCCGTGGATTAGCTGGGTTCCATTTTCCAGCAGCAAGGAGCCCCGAACCACGTTAAAGACCAAGGGCGTAACCAAAACGATCCCAGAATTCTTTCTTTTAATTTGTGTTTCCAGTCCTAGGACACCTCCTACTGCCACGGCTGTGCCAGACGGCTAGGAGGGCGGTGGTTCTACCAGGTGTTTCAGAGAGGGCTAAGGTAGGGAATCGTTCTCAGGTGCGTTAGGTTAACAGCCCTGCAAAAGGAGATCACCCGACATCCAAAAGTAACAAGGAAGCAGCTACAATCTCCACAGCTTGGAGACAAGAGGAGATTAATGAAACCCGAGAGCTCAAAGGAGGGCCCCACAGGCCTGGTAAACCGTCCCGAGGAGGGGGTGCGCCAGCTCTCGCTGCACCTTCAGGAACAGGGACGGGGAGCCCCGAGGTTGACGCTCAGGTGTCTGGGTTGAAGGGCAGCCCGGCTGCTGCCTGGAACTCTGTAGCGTCTTGGGCTATGTGGAGCCTGATTCCAGGAATTTACAAGAAGCTGAATTCTGAACAGAACTGCTACTGCTGGAGCCCACGGCTGCTCCCAGGACCGCGCTACAGAAACGGGGAAAGAAGCAGGAAAGAATAGCCCCTGGCCTCTGCCTGCCACGCTCCCGTGTTGACAGAACATCTAGGGAAGGAGACCGGGAGACGAGCTTTGCAGAGTTTACACGTCCACAGCGCACAGGAGGGTAAGCTTGGAGCTCGGGGAAGCAGGAATGCATTCAGCAGGAGGCAATCTGCGTTGTGTTTTTGAAAGATCGCTCTGGTTATTGCATGGAGAATAGACTGTAATGGCAAAATGGAAGAAAAAAGAGGACTATTAAGCTATTGCTCTTGTGACAGATTATTAAATGAGAAAAGACGATGGGGAAGGCTGAAATTTAGGACTGTCGTTATAAAATCGCGTGAGAAATAATATTTTGGCAAGCAAAGTTCTCAAAGAGAGGCTAAACACGGTAACAGATTGCACACATATTGCCTCTTTTAATTTATTAATGAAAGATTGCGGTGCTGAAGAATCATCTTTGTCATTTTTACAACAAAGGAAATCTGAATAATGTCCCCATGGTGAAGTTAGCGCATTACTGTTTGCTAACTAGGTCGGATGATGGATACTGCGCGTTATAAATTCCTCAGTGAGCCGGGGGGAGGAAACATCGCCCCTTAAGGAGGATGAGTAATTCGGTCCTTCACGCAACGGCAGGAACTCATTGTGAGTGTAGCTTCTGCCACATTCAGAATCAGGCTCGTCTACACGTTCCGGCACTTGGTGGCGGGGAGGTGGGGACGCCAGGGACATGTGTCCGTGAGGACTTAGAAATAATTTATTACAAAGGAAGGAAAAGCCTAAACATCTGAATCAGTGACAGTAGCTAAAATATTCTGAGCCCTTACTACGGACAGATTCTGTTAGGTGTTTGTATGTCTCGTGTTAAAAATGATGCAAACATTTGCAGCATCCTTAGAAAGGATTTTTTTTTTCAATTAAAGTTGGAATGAATGAAAAATTCTTCACAAGGATTGACATAATTAATGTGTAATTTATTGTTGTTTTTCTGATGATCTAATATATCCTTCTATCTGTCACTCAAAGAAACACTGTGGCAACATAATTAATAATTTCAGAAGAACATTCTGTTTTATTTATTACTTAGCCGTCTTTGCCACTTAGTTGCTGGTTAACAATGGTGTGTTCTTCAGTTTCAAGTTAGGTACGACTTTTCTGTTTTTAAGGTTTTGCTTACTTTAGACAATTCCTGTATCCCATTCCAAATAGGTAACAGAGCTAAACCTAATTACCAGTCACAAATGGGGCATTACTTTGTAACATGAAAATTATTAAATAGAATTATTGCAGGTTGGGAAGTAATTTAAAAATTCACAGCTTCTAATGATGCTTCTATGTCCATGAGCTTTTAGAGCTCCAACTACATGTGGTTAGATATTTTGCATTGATCTTTCCCTATGTTTACTTGTAGAGGATTTAGAGCAGAAAAAGGAGGTATTTGAGAAATATTTCTAAATTCTGCTCAGGACACAAAGCTATGCTTTGTCACTGCTCAGCTGTGGCCATTAGTGCTACACAATTGATAATGTTCACGGACCTGAAGATGGGTTTGATCTGGGTAGCTGAAGACCTCTGCATCTTGCAGACCACACAGAAAGCCCTTATATTCTTAACTGGTTTGTCCTTGTTTCTGTACTCAGGCCAATTTCCTTCTCGCGTGAGTCTCCCACTGCTGCTCGCCAACGGTTTCTTCCAGTTCTGTGTGGGGGACCCAAGATTCGACTCTGCTTTCTGCGGCCGAGGATGGCAAGACATAATGGGAACCAGGTTGATCCGGGCAGGTCAGTCAATTAAGAAATTTCTATGTTGAACTCTTTGTACATAGGAGGAAAACAAAAGGGTAGAACAAAGGGGCCTGATTAAATTTGTTCTGCTGCAGAATTTAGTCCTACCAGTCTGCCGAATCCTTCACCAAACGTTTATTTGCTAAATAGAGTCTTGCGAGCATGGTGAATGGCTTCCTGCCCCCCCGAGGAAAGAAGCAGAATGGCTCACTCACTTATTATTAGAATGATGGGAGTCTTGACTACTGGTAAACAGTGAACGGGAGCTGGCAGATGGGGGTGTTAGCAGAATGAAGTTTGCTTGGATTGATTTGTAGTGGCGGAGGCATAAACAGGTGTAAGCAGTTTAGCGGAGAACAGTAAATTCTGTGTCGTCACAATGAAGCATCAATATACTTAGTTGTAATTATGACTGCCTGAAATAAATTTAGATATAGAAGGATGACTTGGACAGCAGAATTCCTAAACTCTAAAAACAAAAAAAATATCCAAAAAACAGCACTATCCCAGGAATATGAAAGTTCCCCACGAAACATTTTATTTAGAACAAAAAATTATATCTCTGTTAACAATCAATAAAAGGAAAATAATACTATTGCCAAAAAAATTATTGTACCCATGATATATTAACTGTAAAAAGTATTATTTGACTGAGCTCCATGCAATAGATTTTGAGCTCTACAAGACAGGTTCTATCTCCTAAAGTGCTGGGCACAGAGTAATTCAAAAGCACTTTTATAAC
Organism: Avahi laniger; assembly: GCA_963575035.1. Classification (NCBI taxonomy): domain Eukaryota; kingdom Metazoa; phylum Chordata; class Mammalia; order Primates; family Indriidae; genus Avahi; species Avahi laniger. Next base: position 35,881 of record CAUYSK010006752.1, on the reverse strand, counting down.
TTTGTGTGTGTGTATCACAGAAGGAGGCTGAGGTTCACCAGGATATTAACACATTTTGACTTGTTTTAGTGAAGCTCATGCTAACTGCTCTAACAGATCAGCCTTAGAATCTCAGCCACTCAAAAAGTTGGAAGTTTATTTCTCACACCTGTGCGCCATTTGCAACGATGGCTTCTGAGACCTCCCTGGGAATACGTGCTTATTAGGGAGAAGGGGAAGAGTGGGGTTTGAGCCAGATTTTTGTTTTTTTTACGTTTTATTTTGTTCTTAATGTGCCTGACATGGGGATCATGTAAGTCACTTCCTCCTGTGTTCCCGTGGTCATGTTGCTGATTTCCTTAAGCTGGGGGCAGAGGGGTTGGCGAGGCCACCAGCATCCTGACCGGGATCAGATGCTGATTCAGGGACGGCTACTGTTCTGATACCCCAATGTGCAGCTATTGGCTGCTCAGAATGAGTCTGTACAAACCGGTTGCCCTTGGCTACATGTTTGCCCGTGCTCCCGATTATGAATTTGTTAATTACAGCAGAAGATTAATCTGCGGTGATCAATTTCCATCTGCTGTTTATGACCAATCATGAGAAAAATTATGACAAGTCACATTTACTGAGAGTTAATTGTTTACTGAACACCCCTCTGCAATACTTTTCCATCCTATGTTTTGAGCAATATTATCCGTAATATTTTCTTTGAGTAATTCAGTTCAATCCAGTGAATTTGCCACTATGTGTAAAACACTATGGTAATGTACCGTCCAATATCCTAGCATGGTAAGAGGATGTTTCCAGTCACCAATAAATTTAAAGCTTTTTTGATTAAGTGGACTGTGATATTAAAGACAGTGTTTTATGAGATAGATTGATGTTAAAATTGTGTATGAGTGAATTTAAAGATATGAAGTGAGATCAGAGTAATTCTCCCATCCAGGTACTAACCGGGCCCAGCCCTGCTTAGCTTCCAAGATCAGTCGAGACCAGAAGCGTTCAGGGGGTAAGGCTATAGACAGAGCAAAGCAATTCTTATTAAAAGGGCCCGTGAAGAAGGAGTTAGCATGCTGGGTTGGAGAGGTTTTTATGGAACACGCTGTGAGTAAAGACAGGCTGGACTTGGCCGTGGAAAGGTATTTCAGGTGGTGATCTCCCAGGGACTAAAATACAGAATAGTCTTCATCAAAGTCTAGGTTAATGAAAGGGAATTGGAAAAGATAAAACTGAATGGACAGGTAACGAAATTGTAGACTGCACTGAACCTAAGTTTTATCAGTTCCATTCTTCAACTGCGGGAAACCCTTGAAATTTTACGGGCGTAGAAGTGCTGTATCAGTGAGTATTCTCCACTAACAAAGCATCTGCACGATAGCACTGGCTTGCAAAGAACACGTGTGTGTTTTCTGATTTCTGTCTTCAAGGCAGACGTAACTCCTGGGTTGTATTGATCTCCTGGGCTTGCCCCAGAAGTTCAGGGGGATTTATTTATGTGACATAAAGCTCCTCCGTCTCCTTGGACCTCAACGAAGGGACCACAGGAAAACAGGAGAGATAAACAAAGTGTATATTAATAATAACTCTTAGGTCTTGGCTAGGAACCGGCATGGGTAACTTCCACCCACCTCAATCAGCCAAAGCAAGTTACGTGGCCAAGCCCAGCATAAATGGGTGGAAAATATATCCTACTAAAATGGACACTAACACAAAGTCATGTGACAACAGACAGGTGTGCAGGGAGAGTGAGAAGAACTGGGAACGGTGGTCCAGTCTACCACAAGTGTTACCAACAGAGTGACGCCTCGGAAACCTGTCTGGTAACAACATCCGTGGGATGGAGTGAAGTAGCCAGTAACCATACTACAGGTAAGAGTTTTGCTTTTAAGAAAAACTTTTTTTCAACTTATTTCAATGTTTTTAGACTATTCATGTTTTCTAATATTCCATTAGCCAGTGCCATGTGTATTCTTGTCAAGAAACGCGCAGTGTCTGAGATTTTACTCTGTTCAAAAGCTTCCGTGTCAGGTGCGTCCACATTGTCTCAAGTGGCAGGATCTTCTTCTTTTTAAGGCTGTGTCATATTCCATCATGTACATATAGTCATGTGTCCCTTAGCGGCTGGAACACATTCTGAGAAACATGCCAGCAGGGGATCTCGTCCTTGTGTGACCATCCTAGTGTGCACTCACAGAACCACAAACCTGGATGGTGCAGCCCCTACACACCTAGCTGTACAGCATAGCCTGGTGCTTTGACCACCATCATAAATGTGGTCTATTGTTGACCAAGACATTGTTAGGCTGTTCGTGACTGTATATATGGCATTTTTTATCCATTCATTCATGGATGAACACTTAGGTTGTTACCACATCTTGGCTTTTGTGACTCATGCTACAATGAACATGAATAGGTGTGTCTCTTTTAGGTAGAGATCTTATTTCCTTTGGACATATAACCATCAATGGGATTGATGGATCATATGGTAGATCTAGCTCTAATTTTTTAGGAACCTTCACACTGTATTCCATGACTGCACTAATTTATATTCCCACCGGGAATGATCCTGGGAGACGTTATGGCAAGTGCAGTAAGCCAGACCCAGAAAGACCAATACTGTGTGATCTCGCATGTATGCGGAATCTAAAAACGTTGAATTCATAGAAACAGAGACTGTGTTTTTGGCATTGCTGTGTGTGAGGTGGGCTGGGGGTGGCCCCGAAAGGAATTGGCATTTCTGTCGTCACTCTCTGGGGAAGGTTAATCTTGGGGCAAGGAGAAAGGAACTGAAAGCAGGAGTGATACAGGGATGTAGAAAAACTTTCCCCTTATTCGGGCGTCGTGCGGCGTTTTTTTCTGGAATCTGACAATTGGAGAACCTCAGCGTACCCCTGCTGGGGGTGGGGGGATCTGCACAGCCTTGTCCCGGCTCCAGGCCTGCAGCTCGAGGGCTCCTGGTCTGGAGAGGGACCTGCTCACGGCGGCCCTGGGCTCAGCCACATAGTCAGGCTTTTTCTGATTCCACGGTTCCCAGGGCACTTTTCTGGGAACCCCTGGGAGTCTTCAAGACCCTTTCAGAGGCCCGTGAGATCACAAGTCTGTCATAACAATAATGTTAAAGTATTGTATTATTTGACCCTTCCATTTTTTTCTCTATCACAAGTGCGGTGTATTTTTCTAGAGGCCCCATGACTTGTGGCATCACGATAATGGGATTGAGGAAATACAGGAACCCTAGCTGTGGTCTGCGAAGGCAATCACGCCGTCTGAAACACTGCCTGAGCTTTTGGTGTCTTATGCAAAGAATTCATTGCCTAGACTAATACCAAGGAGCTTTTTCCTGTTTTCTTCTAGGAATTTTACAGTTTCAGGTCTTTCCATATTTTTATTTGATTTTTTTTTTTTACATGGTGTGAGATAAGGGTCCTGTTTCTTTTTTCTGCTTGTGGACTTCCAGCTCTCCCAGGACCATGTACTGGGGGGACTGTCCTTTCTCCACTGTGTCTCCTTAATGCCTTGGTGAAAAGTAGTTGACCCTGGGGCAGGGTGCAGTGGCTCACGCCTATAGTCCCAGCTACTCGGGAGGCTGAGGCAGGACGATTACTTGAGCCCAGGAGCTGGAGGTTGTGGTGAGCGAGGCTGATGTTGTGGCCCTCTAGCCTGGACGACAGAGCAAGACTCTATCTAAAAAAAAAAAAAAGAAAATTAGTTGATCGTATATGTGTGGGTTTATTTTGATGCTTTCTACTCCATCCCACTGGTCTATGTGTCTCTTTTTATGCCAGTACCATGCTGTTTTGATTAGTATAGGTTTGTAATATAGTTTGACAACAGGGAGTGTGATGCCTCCAACTTTGTTCTTTCTGCTCAAGATTGCTTTGGTATTCATGGTCTTTTGAGGGTTGTGTATGAATTTTAGGATTTTTTTCTATTTCTGTGAAGCATGCTATTGGAATTTTGATAGTGATTGCATTGAATCTGTAGATCATGTTGTGTAGAATGGACATTGTAACAATATTAATTTACAATCCATGGACACAAGATATCTTTTCATTTATTTGTGTCATCTTCAATTTCCTTCATCAATGTTTTATATATTTCATTGGAGAGCTCTTTTTTTTTCTTGGTTAAATTTATTAAGTATCTCTCTTTTGGCTATCATAAAGGGATTATTTTTTCCTTAATTTCTACATTAAAAAAATAAATATTTCAAATAAATAATCTAACTATACCCCTCAAGAAACTAGAAGAAGACACAAACTAAGCTCAAAATTAGTAGAAGGAAAAAAAGAAAGATCAGAGCAGAAACACATCAAGTAGAGACCAGAAAAATAATAGAAAAATTTCAGTGAATTTAAGAGGTGGTTTTGTGAAAAGATAAACAAATGGACAAATCTTTAGCTAGAGCAGCTAAGGCAAAAAGAAGACTCAAACAACATTATGAATGAGTGTGGAGACGATACCATAGAAATTCAAAGGTTCATAAAAGACTGCTGTGTCAGCAAGTATCGGATAACCCAGAGGACACGGATTAATTCCTAGACACATACAACCTCCAAGACTGAACCAGATGGCAGAGGTATCTGGATAGAATATTTTTAATTTATGCCATTTTGTACTTTTTATCATGAGACCAGGTTATTTTGTAACAAAGAATTTTTTTTAATAACGGTAAAACATATTCTTCAACAACTTTTTAGACCTAGAAATTCAGACTGATGAAGGAAGAAAACTGACACAGCACAAACATCTAGGACAAAAAAAATTAGCAGTTCCATTGTTGAATAATTCTCCTGTCATATACCTATAAATACATATATCTGAATGTATTTTTATGCTGCATTGTTTTGCAATCAAAGTTTTTACTTAACATTGGAAAATTATCATGTATTAATAAATGTTATTCTACAGAATGATTTTTAATATCTATTAAAGAAATAAAAAATCAGAATAACCAATAGCATGCATGGGGAACAAATCTGTAAGAACTAAAATAAGAAAACAAGTGTCTCTGGAAAGACAAGCCCAGGACGAGATGGTTTTGGGTTAATTCCATCCAACAGTTATCACCAATTCTTCTCAAACTCTTATGAAAATGTAAAGAGGAGGGAGCACTTCCAAACTTATTTTTTTATGCCAACATTATCACCCCGATACGAAAGCCAGACAAGGATACTGCAGGGAAAGGAAACTATAGACCAATATCCTGGATGAACACAGATCGGAAAACTGTCAGCAAAACGCGAGCAAACTGTTTTCCTCGGCATATTAAAGGTGTCATTCACCATGATCAAGTGGGATTTATCCCTGGGATACAGAAATCATTACTTTCTTACTAATATAATTCTACACTCTTCTTTTATGTTTGTACAAAGATGAATCTTGGCAGTGAGAAAATAATATATGTGTTACAATGGCAATGACTTTGTTATAGCAATTCTGTGGATAGGATTAATTGAAAAAAGACAGGGGTGTTTTTATATACACACATACATAATATTTTTGAGAGAGATCGATCTTAGAATTTTGTGATTTATCATCTTTGATAGCTATTACTATGGGTAATTATTTTTCCAGAATTCTTCCTACACTGAAAATAATATTATTGAAATAGAAAACAATAAGGATAATTTAAATATTTTAACTATCTCCAAAATCCTTCCTCTTCGCTTTGCATAACTTCAAAGCCTCATAGCGCTTATCTTTCATTATTTTCTATGAAATTAGCCTGAACATGTCTCCATTCGTCGATTCAAACAATATTCTTTAATTACGTTTTGATTCATAGCCACTCACATAGAATCACGTGTCGTGAGCCAAGTTTTATGATCCAGTGAAGCATTCCTACTTTACTTAAGGACGTCAACAGCAAACGCATGGAACTCCATGATCGCACAGGAGGAAACATACCATTGGTCAGCTGGGATGGGCCTTCCAGAGGGCTGGAATTTCTTCCAGTTACGGAAACTCAGGGCCCTTCAGCGTCTGAGTGAAGTGTTGACCATTTGAAATACAGACCTAGCAGTAAAAATAAATCAGAAGAGGGGAATTACCAAGCAATAATGAAGATGTGATATGAAGAGTATGCTTGGGAATAAAAACTGATGTTGCTCTTTTCCTAAAAGTGAAAAAAAAATTAAATAGGCATGCATGAGCATTAGGCATATTTGAGTATTTAGACACCTTTTCTGAGGCTGTTTTCTGAAAAGACGGAAACATCAAATATTCTTGTGCATTTTTCCCATTCGTTTCCAACAACTTCAACAGCAGCACGTTAGACTGTCCCTCTCAACACTGAAAAAGTGGAAAATATTCCTGCAGCTTTTTAAAAAGTTTTTTGCAGAATATTCTCCTATCATTTATATATATATATATATAATTTTTTTTTCTATGTAGGCTCTTTTTGAAGTCTGCTAACAGGTTTGTCTGCCTGCCACTTGAGAACTCATGTTGCCGCAGTGTCGAATCCAGACAGGTGGGGAGAGTTTACCTACGACAAACCACCAGCCTGTCCTTCTTTAACTTCTACCGATACCTCACAGCTTCAGGTAAAGGTGGGATCTAATGGTGACGTGTTTAATTGCAAATCCATGCCTAGGAGCTAAATTTAGACGTTAAAATCACAAGAAGTGCACTTTTTTCTAGTCACTGAACTAAATCATCAAATTATTTACCGACAGGTCTCTGGCATTTCTGAAACCAACCCCGTGAAATCTCTGGCTCAGAATTCCTTTTCAGTGAATTTTGCAGTTTGGCTTTCTCTCGTTGAAAAGAAAACACTGTCTTGCATCAGTATTGCTCGGTCCATGCTTGTGTAGGACAGTGGGGATTACCTGCTAATTGCTCAGGGGGATTTTATACAGATCACGAGAGAATTGATCTGCTCCATGCTAATCAACTACAGGATGTTGAGGAAGCCACCACTCCTGGAGGCTGTACAGAAAATTGGCAGGCAGGTGGCACACATAGTATTCATATTTGACCTTAAAAAATTTCTGAAAATTTTTTATCCATTTAGCCACAAACCATAACCTCATAAATATTGCTAAAAATGAAAACTCATAAAGGAAAGTAGCAAAAATATCCACACAGAAGATCAATCCACGTTACACGTAAACAGCGAGAAACGTGGTCCTGGTTCGGGTGAGGAGTGCTGTCCGTGGTCTGAGACGAGCCCACCAGAGTGGACCTTCTGCTGCCTGTGTGCTGAGATCATTGTATTCACAGAATAGCAGCAGGAGCTGACGTTGTTGAATGCTAACTTTTATCGATAAGCAATACGCGTCTTAATGTGTTTCTCACGACTATTATTTCCCTTTTCAGGTGAGAAGATGGGTCCAGAGAAACTGAGGAAGGTGTCTGTGCTCGCCCAGACGGGAAGCAGCAGCGCTGGCCCTCCAGCTCATGCGGCTGGGTCCGGACCCCCCTGCAGTCCCCAGCCAGCCTCTGCACAGTGGCCATGAGAAGGAGAGCAGCAAAGAAAAAACTGTCAAAGTGAGAAGCATTGATTTCTGCTCTTCATTCTTTCATACACTAATTGTCCAAAAAAAAGAAAAATGGTTTCTAAGTGTTGAGTATTATTCATTTCTATGATGAAATATGATTAAATGTAATGTATAGGCTTTTAAGTTTATATTTTTCTACAATTGAGTCCCCAAGCTAGAAGTCTACATTTCTAAATATAAAATGCAAAATCAGTCAAAATAATAATTTAACACTTTCTTTAAAAATACCCACTTATTAGCCACCTTTTAAAATTTATAGTTTTTCACCAAGACAGTAGTACGTTGAGGGACTGAATATACACATAAGCAATGACCGGATTATGTAGGAATACTGGACACAGGCAGCAAGCAGCCTGAGAAGCCAGCCCTTGTTTTGGGGAGCAGCTCGGGAGCCAGCCTGCCCAAATCAGGCTTGCGGGACGTCAGACGTCTGCGTCTGGTGACAGTCCCGGAAGCCAAACGGGATTCCTGTAGCAAATCGCCCAAGACGCCAGGACTTAATTACAAACCGACAGCTTCCAACTGAAGACCAACCAGAAAAAGGCAAATTACACCATCCTACCTGCCAATCCCACGAGATGCCCCTCTCCTGGGGAGCCACCCCCAGCTGCACGGGGGCTTGGGGGTCCCTTTCCTACCACGGAGCTTTCTCACTGCTCTGCAAGCTGTCACCAGGCACACGCGGCAGCGGCCGGCGCCCTCACTGCCGCAAGCTCTGCGTGAGCAGCCGCTGCCCGTTCTCACCCGGTTGGCCTTCCTTTGATTTCACAGCTGAGATGGGTCATATTATGCCTCCTTCCTTCATACGGACACCTCCAAAAGGGTGTCCCTTAGCTCTCCTACTTGCAAAAGCGCCTCCAATCCCTTTGTTCCACTTTCAGATCAGCGTGAATGGTGTGGAATACGCAGTTTCCACTCACCTTGCAGGAGAAAGGCCTCGCCTGTGTGTTTCGCTGAGTGAGGGCAGCTGGCAGGTGCTCCTCAGCCTGGGAGGAGGTTGACATCCACCTGAAGTCACTAAAGTTGATTTCTGATCCAAGATTAGGAGTTGAGCTCTTTCGGTTCACTGGATGTGACCCCCTCAGGTGTGCAAATCACCTTCGATACTGCCCTTGGAAAGTTTGGCGTGAGCCTGATCGTTTCTGGAGAGGAAGATAAATAGACTCTCTGTGCATTTTGATAGTTTAATAGAAACCTGTACCTGCCTCGTGGGTGCTGATTACTGTCCTGGGAAGGACAGGTAATTCAGGACTGTTAGGTGGACAGAGTTAGACGAGGTCCTAGCCCAACATTGCTGGTCTAGGAAATTAAAGAGCTTATCAAAGAAATCTGTGGATTTTGGATCCTGAATGAGGCTTGCGCTTGGTCAAGCTTGCCGTGAAGAGCGTGGGGCCGCCCGTCTCCGAGAGGCACTCCGGCCCATGCTAAGACCCTGCCCACCAGGTACACCTGCATGTCCAGGAACACCTGCACAGCCCTGAGCCGAATTTGCCATTGCATGGCGCCACCTGGTGACAGCATACAGCACAGCACCGGCAGACTGGCGGGCCCAGCTCTTGACAGGTTGGTGACCAAAAGGACTTTGCTCCAGGTGAAACTTACAGGGGAGCCCCTGGGTATGCTAATAATTAGCTAGAAAAGCTAAAAGACAAACCCACATTTCATAACGAGTATATGGAGGAGTCTATTCTTTCCCATGCAAATTCTCCTTTGAGGAGTATTTTGCAACTAATGATTAGCAATTGAGAATTTCTTTCTGTACAGACTATTCTAGCTACGTGTGTGACATGATGACAAATCAGTGAGTTTCAAAAGCAAAACAAAAGACATCCAAGTAAGTGATTTTATCAATAAAACCAAGAGGGAGTATTTTATATACATTTCATAATCAAATTCAATTACAGCATTTATTTGGGGTCCAGTAACCACAATTAATGATCACTTAAGCAGAAGCTAAATTAACTTTGTATTATCTGTAAGAGCAAAGTGTTTCCCAAGCAAATGAATAAGCTCTTAGAGGGAAAATGTTTAAAATACTTAGGATAAATATTTGGGAACACTATTTTTAGGTTTGGTCATTTTCACATAAATCCTGTGCAAGTTTTTGTTGTTGTTGTTTAATCTATTCAGTTAATTCCAAAAATACACTAGAATTTGTGTTAATTCTTGACATTGATATGTGATAAAGTTTTAAAACTTACCTGGAAAAAATGAAACGTTAAAATGTTAAAAACATTTTGGAAGGTTCTCTTAAACAGTTAGCATTTTATAATTGCAAACTATGTACTAGGATACAAAAATTCAATAATACCACCTCAACGTTCTTGGTGTCTGCAGCCTATTGGAAAACATGATGAGTAATGAATCCACGACTAGATATTAAGACATGGGAAAAAGTGAGACTTGTTTAAAAGTGTGGCACAGGGAATTTTCACTCTTGGATTGCAAATCCAAATAGCACACGTATGGTAAGAAGGGCACAGTAGGAAACTGATGTTCTCTGTCATTACAGAATGATTTTCTAAATGCTGGATGATCCAGCTTGACACTGAAGAGCTAAGAGAAATCAAAGAGAATGAAACGGACCAGATTTGATCAATCCCATTGGTGCCGACAGTGATATCCTGTTCATAGCTGCTCAACTGCTTTCAGGAGCCTGAGCCAGAAGGTGCAGAATTAAGGCACACTGGAAGCTACTGGTCACTCAGTTCAGCAATCTCCTTAGCAAAACTGGTCGTAGGAGCAATATTATTATTGGGATGGGAGAGATTTTTTAGCATGAACGTCCACTGAGCCAGTGCCATCTGCATGCCTGCCCAGGAGTAAAATACTGACAATCCTTCCAAATTAAGAAAGCCAGCTTGGACAACGGGCAAATTTCTATGTATATGTCCCTATATTTTTTAAAGACACATACATCTCTTTATTCAAAAGCATGAGAGTCATTAATGGTCTTCGGGGAAAACCTGTCATTAATGTTACTAAACACTGGATGTCACTGTTGCTATTTGATAATAAAAAAAATAATTTATAGAAAAGAAGAGCTTCCTAATCAATATTCTCAAAATAGCTATACAAATCATGTTTTATATTTTTCATTAGAAAGAGAGATTCAACCTTGTTAGAGAGGCTGGTTTCTTTCATAGACTTTGTTTTTAAAGACCAAACCACTGGCTATCGCATTCTCTGGGCACTGCCCATAAATCACGTGCACATAAATCCGTTGAAGACCCTCCTTTGGCAGTAAGAAACCCAAGCCACTGTAGAGAGCTGGCGTCAAAGACACAAGTTGCTTTCTGTGCAATAGGAAATCCTGCCACCGATGTTCTTTTCTTGGTTGAGCACAATTAATTAACCCTTCTGTTTATCATTGTCAACATCAAAGCTACAATGTAGCCATCTCTCGGTGTGTCTCGGTAATGAATGGTGTCAGCTACGTGCTTGCTACTTTGTATCGCTGAGACAGTAAGTTTGTGTCGCATTGCTAGAGTGACGGAAACAGCCAACCCACCTGAGCAAAACGCAAATTGCTTCCTCATATTCGGAATGGATGCTGATGCGGTGATTTCTCATAAAGAACTGAGCTGTCAGAATGCGTCGGTGCTTCTGTGTTTGTTAATTAGCTTCTACAAAGCAGAACATCTTTGTGACCTCATAGTAACCTGCAAGGTAGACGGTTATTAATTTTTAAAATACAGTTTCCATGAAAATTAATTTTTCTCATCAAATTTAATAAACATAGTCCATGTTAGCAAGACCTGTCTATAAATTGGCATTTTGATTAATGTAACTTTATTAATATTTATTGTATAAACTACTTTTTAAAGGATAATGTCACATGCAGTTAACTAAAACTATGTTGATTTATACGTAAACAATCTTTGATCATTAGAAAACATGTCACTGTCCTTTAGTGTATGAGGTTCCTACAAGCAGCATCACTTACCGTGATGTAGACACACGCTGCTTTCACATGTAACTAACTTGTCTCTCTTTTATGAAGCACCATGAGCTTGCCAGAAACAGTGCACCTGAGAGGCAGTGTCTGCTTAGTCTTTTGCTGTCAGAGGGTAAAAATGTCCAGAAGTGGCCCTAATACTAAGCCAGATATTGGTGAGGACATTTCGTATGGAATTTCTTCAAATATTTCAAAACAAAACATAGCATTTCTGAAGGTGTAATTGGATTAGTCTTCAAGAAAGTACCTCTGTTTAAATAATAGGTTTGGGTCTTAACATAAAGCAAAAGCTCCAGTCTCCATGAAAATTTAATATGAATTTTCTTTCATAATAGATGGATATCCTTCAAAATATGGCAAGTACCAATTGTTAAGAGAATAAAGCACTTCTAATTAGAGGGAAGTATTTTGTATCAGTAAGTACGTAAATGAACCATGTACATTGTACTGAGTATGGCCTAAGTGCACATTATACTAGGCTGAGCTGCAAAATTATCATTTTTAAATATTAATTTATTTTAATTCTTAAAATTTCCACATCCAGACATAAAAAAGTTTTTTTGCTTTTGTTTTAAACAGTTTTATATTTTAAAAACTGAAGCTAATAAGAGCTCTGTAGTTAGAATATGAGGTGAAATTTCATTGTTATTTCTTACCATGTGTTTATTTTAGCTGATTTTCATGACTAAACATTTATTTTGATGCAAAAATTGAGTGGAAAAAGACTCCATTTAATTATATTAAATTTTATGGCTAATTACTTTTCAGTCTCCAAAATATTTTACTGGAACCCATATTAAATTCCAAAATTAAACTTTTCTGAGTTTATTTTTATTTGTATTTTGTACCTACTTTGCTATTGAGAATGCTAATGAAACAAATGAAATCAAATGAGAAGTTACATTAAGATAGAAACACTTAACAAAATCTACAGGTAACATATACAATAATTTATTTACTTTCAATAAGGAAAGTTAAATTAACGGAAAAGTCCAGGGCTTACCTCACTGCAATCTGAGACAGTTCCATCCAAATTGTCGTAAAAGGCATTGAAGTGGCTGATGACGTCTTAACCTATTCGTTCAATAAGAAAGAGAAGTTTGAAATTCTGTATTTTAATTTCCTACGAGAAAAGTCACATATTTAAATGTTTGCCTCGTGAAGTGAGATCCTCCTCGTGAAGCCTGTGTCTCTGGGGACGAGGCCGAGACGCTCTGAGTGCGAGAGGCGGGGGCACCTGGAAAAGCCGCCACGGTTTGGAAGGTGTCCTCAGTGGCATGGAGGACCCAGCGTGGACCCGAGGAAGTGGCTGTCACCTTGCCTGAGTCCCTGTCACCATCCCTGCTTGGAGAACCAGACTCTCAGGAAGAAATCAGGCACTTCCCTAGGAGCAAGATGATGAATTCAATACGCTTTTCTGCTGTGACCTAGAAGTATAGAAATGCTGGTCTCATTTTTCACAATTCAAATTAGCCCACAATCTAGGAATTTTAAAACTGGAGACCCATGCATGATAAGCGTTAAGACCTGCGGGAACACCGCACATTGCGTGAAAACTTCAGTGGATGTGTCTTTGCCTACTGGGCTGGGAGTGAGGACATAGCTGTCGTTAGTGCTCAAAGGGATTCGTGAACCAAGAAAGAATTAAGCAGCATTGCTCTAAGCCCGTAGCTGACTTGGTCACTTCATAAAAATGTATTTCCATAGACTGTGGGAAACAAAGTTAGCCTCTAATGATAACAGTGATTATTTACGGGGAAATCTATTTCAATTTTGCTCAGAGTTTTATGTTTTTAAACTTAACAGATAAGTAGGGAGAAGTAGAAAGTAACCTACTATGGGTTAAGTTCCTGGCATGTGCTAACATACAGCATGATTCATTGAATTCTTATAAACACTGGATTAAAGAGGTTCTCCTACGCTCTTGTGTGTGTTCCTGCAGTCTCGCAGCTAATGACTGCCAAAATTTCAACCTCGATCTACAGGAATTCAAGGCCCATGTGGGCTTCCCAACCCACCAACAATTGTAAATGCTCACAGAACAACGAATTAAAACAAAACAAACAAAAACCATCCACTGGCATTTTTAAATGTGCAATACCAAAATCACGACGCAGTCCTGTGGGGATGATAAAGGCATCATTCAACGGGAGCAAGAGTGTCTCTAGGTAAAGCTAGATGACCCAGGTTAGAAGATGGGATTGCTCTTATTCTAATCAAAATTCGATTTTTAAATATTTTAGAAAAGACAAGTCCCAGAGCTTTGGTCTAGCTTGAACCCTGGAGTCATTTTCTGTGAACCATTTTCATCTTTTCCTGCATGAAACATTCAATCTATCCTTGTCCTTACAATGCTCCCTGTTCCATTTCCTGAGCCGTTTGTTCTGATATGTAAATAAAAATGTCTCAATTTAACTCACATCAATTCCAGGGGACTAGATACTTATTCAGAAAGCTAGCACGGAAAGATCTGACTGCAAAAAAATACATGATAAAAGTTATCCACCCAACACACTGACATTAACTTTCCAAAAATTATCTGTCTTGCTTCACTAATTTCACCTTTCCCTGAGCCAGTGTTGTGTGGGGCATTGTCTCCTGACACAGGCAATTTAAGAAAACAATTTAGTAAAAAAAAAAAAAAAACTACTTTTAAAAAGCTGAAAATGTAACTGTTGGAGTGATATAGGTTCATGCTAAATAAATTCAAAACAAGCGGCTGGGAAGTGTCAGGTGGATGGATGAGTCAGGCGTTGACACGGGACCGTCCCTTCAGGCCGCGTCTGCGGCGGATCGGGGGAGGGTGCAGCACGACCTGCGGACGAGGCGGCCGCGACGCTGCCCCCAGGCCTGACGCAGCCTCTGCTTGGTTTTCACCGTGCTCTGTCCTGTGCCCCGTGACCCTCAGCGATGCTCCCTAATGCATCCCCAGACTCAAGGGAGAAGAGAAAATCCTCCCTCCGACCCCTCATTTCCGACTTGCTGAGTTCCCTGCATGATTTCTCAGCTGGACTAGCAAATCTCATGGCCTCTGTCGAATCTGGCTGCCAAGTATTAATAACTATGGAGAAAACTGGACTGCGCGTCATGTTTAAAAGTTTGACCTCACTGAGTTGTGCTTTCAGTAAACCATCGTTTGCAACACATTTTCGAAAGGAGCAACCACAGGCTGTTGGATTGCAGGAGAACAGTGGCCACGATGTTCGGCTGGTCTTGCCCGGCTCACCTCACTTTCGTTAGTCGCGGTTTCCATTGTCCACGCGTGAGACGGGGTGATGGTGATACCCACGATACCCACCTCTGTAGGTCCGGGAGGCGCTTTACAAATGTGATCGTGTGCTCATCACAGCCCTGAGCCTAGACGTGGGGAGAGTGTGGTACGGCGGGAAAAAACATGAAGAAATCACAACGGAAACGACACGTCTGCTTTATGATCAACTGACCGAGAGAGAAAACTAATATGGCATTGGACCGGGAGGCCAGATAGTTCTGATATTCTTATCTGCTTGGAGAAAACATCTGGGAAACGAAATTACTTCTTCTCCTCCCGGCTGCAGTAGCTGAGCTGCCCGCTTTGCAAATCAGGGGAAGAAAACTTCACGTTAGCGAACAGAGGGGAAGGCTGTGACCTCCCAGCCCACTTCAAAGGCAGCCTGTGACCATCTGCCATTCGGAAGGCACAGGAGTGAAATTATCTGATTTAGAAAAATGTGGAGCGTGATTCTGAGAACAAATATTTTATTGCAGTATTTTGATACTTTGATACCAAAGTATCAAACATTCTCCCCATTTTGACTCTGGCTCCCAATGGCATTTGTCTCCATTTGTTTTAATATCCAATTATATAAAATTCCGTCATGAGTACATTAGATAATTCTATCTAAGAAAAATTGAGGGAAATATCAGTAAAAATGGAAAGAGAGAAAATAATTTTAAAAGGCACAAGGGTGGTAAATATAGGTCTCTATACTTTCTGCAGAAAATTGACTTAAAATTCTGAAGGATCTTTTCAGAATGCACAATAACCAGAGTGGAATAGAATTTCAGAAGATGCTAGCTTTTAAAAATAATCTTGCATTATCTGAGCCTCTGGCTCACAGAAATCACATTGTGTTCAACGCAGAAAGCCCTCTCTCAGTGTCTTTTTCAGATCCGAGTTTAGCAATTTGTGATTCTTTCTACGCTGGAGGAAAAGTTCCTAATAATGGGTGCTACATCCTTTGTGTAAACAGAAGCTATTTTTGCATTTCACAAAAACAGCAAGAAGAGAGCAAGGAGAGCCTATCTCTAATTAAAACAGATGATAATTAATCACACAGGGCGGGCACGTCCGTAACTGTGCTCCAAACCTGATGCCGGGTCAGGATGGAGGTGACACTTTCCCATCTCGGGTAGAGCAGCGGGGTCATTGGTGTTATTTGGTTCTTCAGTCACCAAATTCCAGTCCCGGAGGGGCCAACCACATGGTCTCTGGGTAACACCAGAGAAACAAACATGTTCCTCCCCGGATTCATGTAACAGCTCTGCAGGGTCCCTGGTTGCCTTCAAGTTTTGCGTAGTGAGTGGCAATTAGCAGCGTGGATTTGCCTGTGTGCATATATCACTCTTCACCGAACTCTGAGCTGGGCCCGTCATGCACTAGTTTTACAAAGGAAATAAAAATGAAAAGAGGAGTTAAAATACTGCTGTCAAATGTTACTTACTACATCATTCAAAATACCACTTGGTATCTTTTAGGTAATCTCTTAAATCTACCGAGAGGAATTATGTAAGCGTTAGGTCTTCATATGACTGTGTCCAAGCACCGTACACTTCCGGTGTTTCTATCGGTGCAACATCATTTCTTCCTTTGTGCTGTACCAAAGCGTATGGCTACCACGTCAGCAAAAACCCGAAATGTGTTTTTTTCTGATTGATTTTATACTTCCTAATTTGAATGGCCACTGCAGAACAGAGGTTTACAAAGCCCGGGAATAGTTGATTGATTTGGGGGAAGAAGAAGTAGAGAATCCTCAGGCAGAGGAGGTTCACAGGCGGGACGAATCCCAGCAGATCAGTTTGATTTTCCTGTGTCACACGGAGACCAACACGTAGAAGAAATGTTTCATCAAACGACAAAGTTAGAACAAGTTCACAGACCTAATTGGACGGGGCAGCCTCCGTTCTGCGTCCTGGAATGAGAGAATGGCAGACGGCGGGGTTTGCAGGGTGGGGCCAGGAAAGCGCAAAGAGAGCCGAAGCGGCTGGTTCACACCTGTCCCTGCAGGTGGCTGTGTCTGGTGAGCAGGGGCACTTCCTTATTGCTCATGGAGGCAGCTGCGATATCTTTTTCAGGATGAACTGGTTGGTTTGGGGATCTATCCCATCCTTAAAGTGTCAGTTTGGTGGTGCAGCATTAGCGTGAGTGATTCCAGTTTGGGTTGGTCTGGTGCCTGGGGGCCTAGCGCCGGAGCTCGGTCCAAACCGACAGCTCCCGCAGTTTTTGTTTAACGATTTGAATCAAGACTGTGCAGAAAGCGGGGCAGCCTGTTGACTGCAGGCGACCAGTTTGGGAGGATACGGGCTGGCCGAGGGCTTGACTTCAGGCAAAAGCAGAACAAGGGACTCTGGGGGCTGATCCTGCCTCCAGCGCTATGGCCTGGCGGTCAGATGCGCCACCAGCGGCCGACCAGGGCTCCCGTCTCAGCAATTCTGCTCTGAGAGCCAGAGCTGATGGTCTGCACGTTGGTCATGTCCAAACGCGCCTCACACAGCCGGGCAGCCAGTGTCCTCAGACATTCACCGCGACGTCAGGAAGAGACAGCACTGTCCCACAGGTGAATCGGGCTGCAGGGAGGAGACAGCGCACATGGGGGTGGATAAGGAGAGGTGACCGAGAGGCTGGAGTGACTCAGGGTAAGCGAGACCCTGTGTGTCAGGAGGGGGCGGGGCTCGGCTGGGCAGCTGGAATTAGGAGTCCCGCTGAGATGAGATTCAGGTGATGCCAGGTCTGGAGACTTTGGCAAGATGGAAAATGACCTTGAGAGACCCTGCCCCCAGGGAAGTGGCGTTAACTTAATAGCTGCCCGAGGACAGATCTCAAAAAGAGAGTCCAGAAAGGGTGTCGAAGCCTGAAGGCTTTCGGGAAGGTTTGATTGACTGAGTGGTTTCTCTGCTTGACAGGAAGACACACCTGGTGAATTTAAGTGCATTCCTGTTTCAACAAAGAGGCAGTGCCCGATACGTAAGGACCGAGTGACAGATTCGGCGTTGCAAGTGTCAGATTCCAGTGTGAGCCTGTTCAAAAGACAGCACATAAATCCGCCTGAGCAGTATCTGTGAAATTTGGTTAATTCCTCTCTCCTTCTCTGAGGCAACTCCAGTAGCCCTGAATTGTCAATGAGATGCTTTTCCTCACGTCTCTTTGAATCACGCAAAGCAATATTTTCAGGTGAGTAGACAGCGCTCGTCAGTTGCTAGGTGTGTCGTCTCCAAACACGCTGCCTCAAAGCCCAGCCTCACACCGCCGGGGACTCGCGTTACAGCGCAGGTGGGTGTGATGTGCTCTTGCCTGCAGAAGCAGGTCAAGTCTACCTGACCCGACTCCGACTTTGGGGGTTCCAGAGAGGCCCGTCTTACCTCATTTGGATATAGAAGAAAACAACAGAAAAAAACAAATAAATAAAAAGGAAAAGGTCTGAGAACAAATAAATCCCTAAAGAGAAACTGAAGGAAAGAACACTCCAGGACCCAAAGGAAACAATGTGTAGCTCTTGCACTTGTCACGTGAAATGCCCGTGCCCCGTACGGGAACACGGTCAAAGCAAGTTCAACACGGGTAACCGTGGCGATAGGTGAGGACTCGAACCCACCAGACTTGCCCATTCGCGGTGGGGTTTCAGGGAAATCCACGGAGGCACTTCTTCAAGGGTCTTCAAACTCCGAAGGCTTTTCCTCAAGTTCAGGTCAAATCTTCCGCTTCAGAACCACAGCGGGAACCCCGCCCGGCACGGGGAATTGGAGATGGGTCCAGAGAAGCCGGACGGGGAAGTCAGAGCCAGCGCAGACCCCATAAAGGAGGAGAAGATCACGCTTTGCTAAAGACAACGCTAATCGCTGAAATAGGATTTTTATTTGTCTAACTGTATCACTCTGTATCCAGAGTCCACAGATACTGGTGACATTTCCCTCTCACTTTATAGATGACACAAATGAGGCTCATCCTGTTCTGGATGAAAATGTAAATGTTTGCAGAGCTGACGCTTTTTCTTCTGCACCCTCACGCTCCCCATCTATAACGGGGAATCGTGTAGAGAAACCGGCAGCCCCGGCGCAGATCCGCGCGAGCCCGGCCTGGCGTTGCCGCCTGTCTTGTTGGGTAGGAACTCGTAGAAGCAGCACCTCACAAAGGTGGGAGTTCCAGAAGTTCTCCTGGGAGAATGGGGTATTTAATTTGAAAACTAAAGGGAGAGAAGAAGTTTTATAGAAGTTCAGGATACAGCGGGAGAGGAGGAAGTGAAAATATTCTGAACTGAATGAATAGTTTACATTCCAATTTCCAAGTCAGAGAAACTCAGTCATAGTAAAAGCATTCAAAAATTAAAATGTGTCTGAAATGAATAGTACAGTAAAAAGGAGATTTTCTTATCTAACCAAAACCGGAGAAGCATTAAATGATCTCAAGCAAATAGTGCAGGAAGTGGCCATCTCTGCTTCTTAATGCAATTTTTGGCAAATCCCTTAAGCTCTTTGGGGCTGATTTTCCTCATTAGTGGTGACAGAGATGAAAAAAGTTGAGTCCATAATAAATAACTAGAACAGCATACTGACATCAGACACAATAATGCATGAAGACATTTTGCATTCTGCAAATACTAGTTTTTCTTGATAGTCTTACTAGTGGCAGGACACTATTCACAAATTTTAAGCCAAAAGAAATTGCAGAGAGCTGAAAACCCCAGTCTCTCACGCCTCGAGACTACAGAGGAAATAAACAAGGTGTCGGGTAAGATGTTTCTAATGCAGAGACAAGAGAAAAATTCAGTTTGTCCCTAGGAAAGCTTTCTAAAGAGATTTCACACCAAATGGTTCATGTCTCCAGGTCCACGAAATTATCTCCAGACTGATGGTGTTGCCTACTTGGGAGATGATGGAAGTAGCTCTCAGGATAGTTGGTTGCGGCAGGGGTATTAGTCTTGTCCTTCTGCCTAGTCTGCAGCTCCGCAAATATTGATCTCATTATCTCACAAGGCGATGTCGGCAGCAAGGAATATATCATTTTTTCTTTTTTTACATTACGATGAAATTCCATTCTTTACTTAAATATATGTCATGCCAGTGTTTTTCTCATGCTGGCTTCCTAAGTATTATTTTAGTATTACTAAATCCAGGCCCATCTTTTGAAAAATTCTATTTTCGTGAAACATTATTATCTTAAGTCAATCGATCATTTTACATTTATTTCTTTTTCTAACAACAGTATTTTGACTAAAAATCATCACCTATCACGTAGTATTTCAAAAAGAAATAAATCACTTTGTTTTCTTTCTGTTCAGCATCCAGGAGTAGATAACATCTGAAATGCTCATTACGGAGTCATGTAAAAAGAAAAACAAATAAAATTTTTAAAAAGAAAAAAAAAAGTTGTCAAATGATCAAGAGTAAATAATAGCTAAGAGTGATTGGTAGGATTTTCCAGCTACTTTAAACCAGGCATGTTCTTTGAATATAGGGTATCTGTGATTCAACCAATCTGGGACATTATCTGCTAAGTGGGCATCTCAAGAAGGCAGTTGACTATTCAGCGTGACGTGGAGGAGAAGGATCAGGGTATACACCTGGGCAGACGTCATCAGAGGACCAGACGGAAACCACCAAGACAGTAAATGTGGACGGAGAAGACAGAAAACACGACGTACCTCCACGCTTTTACACAGCTACAAATTCTTTCATTTTCATTGCCACGCAGTGTGCTACAGCATTAAAACATCACTATTAATTTACCCGTTGTATTGTTGGTACCTGAGCAACAGATGGAGTAAGCAGCTGTGGCATCCGGTTTGGGTTTTGTTTTGTTTTCATTTTTCCCAGACTCTAGGCCATATTGGCCACATCTGTATCTACTACATTTATCGTGATTGAAGGTCATGCTATGTTCCATAATTTTTTATTTTAAAGCCAAAGGTTTAGCTACATTTAAAGGCCAAGAACATTAGTATAAGCTCTTGGGCACCCAACAAAAATTTTCTTTCAATAGGTGAATATTTTACAGAAATAAATGAAGAGGGGAAAAGAGATTTAAGATCCACTATGAATATATTCTAATTATTTTTGGAACCATTTTATAACAAGATTAAAGTATTAGGTGAGTTGTACTGAACTACTATGCCCATAAATCTGGAAAAATTTGCTTCCAAAAAGAATGAATACTTTTATTCCTTAACTTCTTTTTTCCACCTGTTTTCGGTGATGCGCTGAGAATACAATTCAGCTATTTTAAAGAAAGTAAGAGGGTTATTTTTCTCAGTATAAGGTCTTTAAGGAAAAGTGAAAAAAAAAGTGTAAGACATATTTACCAACCTGCAAGTAACCTTAATGATAATACGGGGCTAAAGTCACGGGAAGATGAAAATCAGGATTACAGTCATGGAAGATGCACAACGCTATGAAAAAATACAGTTTCTGATGTACTTTCGACGGTGCTAAATAACTTGAATACACTCTACTTTCAAAGAGTAACATTTTCCCTGGGTCTCCGGTAAACTATGATTTCCCAGGATGATATGATGTCCCTTACTCAGGAAAAATATGTATTATTTTTAGGTTAAAAATAATAAAAGTGTTTTCTCCATGGCTCTCCCTGTACTCCTCAAGCTATTAGAAAAACAGTGAAAGCAGAAAAGTCAAAATGAGAATTCCCACTGATATATTTTCTAGAACATAAAACGCGTGAGAGAGAGAGAGAGAGAGAGAGAGAGAGAGAGAGTGTGTGTGTGTGTGTGTGTCTGTGTGTGTGTGTGTGTGTGTGTGTGTGTGTGAGTCAGTCAATGAGTCAGGCTCATTTCCTGGTTCCCAGACGGCCATCTGCTTGCTCTGCCCTTTCCTCCTCATTCCGGGGTGACCATCTTCGCGAGCCCCTTACCCTCTCCTTGGCAGTTTATTTCAAAAGCTGCTACATAACGTGAAGGCGTCAGCTTACCGCTGTGGCCTTCCCGTTAGAATTGCTCTGGGATATATATTTATCCAGAAGTCAAAAAGAGAGTTGCCCTAGCACAATGATATTTTCATAACGTTGACATCTCGATAAATAAGTTTGGTGATTCTCTAAATGACAAACTTCTCTGGTTTTCGGCAGTTTGCATAATCTGGTTTCGATCCGGCTCTCCAAATGTGTCTCTCTCTCCACCATTCCTGATTTCCTTTCACCCAAGAAAACAGCGCTTCCTGTTTGCAAAATCACTATTCCTTCCTATCACAAACTTACGATCATGAAGATGTATATTCTCCACACTCGGAATGATTCCCTGACTTTTCTCTCCACCTAAAACCATAGAAATGATTGCCATTTCTCTGAAGCCTGTTGTGACATCACTAGCCATGTTCTGTCTGCAACAGAGCAGCTCACAAGCCTAAATATCTGTGCTATTCATTCCGCTGGCACCTACGACGTTGCTAATCATCTCTTCTGTGTGCACTTGCCGTTTCTCCTCAATGAGAGTCTCATCTGCTTTTGGACAGGGCTTGAAGTGTGTTTCAAAATTGTGAAAAATTATGTATCATAGAAATCGAGAGAATCTATCAAAAACAAGTCTATGCTGCCCGAATTCATGTGTTTCTGTATCTCCCACTCAACTGCAAAGCCAGAAGGTGACAAAACCGTTCTTTACGCACATAAAGTTTATGAGTAACGCACTAAATTCCAAAGGTCAAATACCAACATCCATCTGACTAGCTAAAATATCTCATAGAAATAAATGAGGTAAATAATAATGGGATCTAAAATGTGTGTGCAATCTACAGATAAAAAAATGGCCAGGCACAAATTATTATTTTAGGATCCTGAATGTCTATCTTATGGCACATGTTTTAGCATCAAAGTTGCGAATAAAGGCTTTTTTATGAAATTGTCATCAAGGAAAAAATAAGAAGTAACTTAGAAGCTAAAGATTTCATATGCAATTTCTCTATGTTTAAGTTTTGTTCTGAGGAATGCGGTTTGATCCATCTTCTGCCAAACATCGACAGGACGGATCTGTGGTGAGAGAAACCTCACGGGCATCCACAGGTACGGCAGACAAGGCGGTCACCGCAGAGAGGGGACTCACCCCGGCCCTCTCCAACTTTAACAGACATTTGCCTTCAGGTTTATTTTCTATTCCCAAACCAGTATTTATTTGACAATAGAGAGAAATAGTAACAAGCGTAATTTTCTAAGCAATTTTTGAAGTGGGATATGGTACAAACTGAAGTGTGCAAACATTTTCAGAAGTCTCCTCGAATGGAGTCTGATTAGAAAACAAATTTCCAATACTTGTTTGATTGGAGATTACAGTGCCTCGTGTGTATGCAGCAGTTCTCAACTGTCTGCTTAAAAAGATCTATGTGTTTATCATTTTATTCTGCTGAACAATGAGAGGTGGGTAAAAAAGACAGTAGTGGAAATCGATAGCTTCTTGCAAGGCAGCAGGTGAATCTGTCTGTCTCTGGACTGTAGGGCCGTGCTCCTCTTCGTGAAAACCACTTACGGTCGTGTATGAATGCAAAAATTAGCAGCAGAAAAAAGCAAACCATTTAAAGGCTTTGAGTTTAGAAGTTTTTAAAAAAATTAAAGGTTATATACTATAAGTCATTCTAATCCAATGGTAAAAAAATAGCAAATTTAATATCATAATTTATGTTAATTGGGACAATATTTAAAAGAATTAACAGAGCTTTTGATCTATAGTTTGTTCAGTGGCAATTTGGTTTAGAAGAAAGAGACGGAATCCTAAATTTAGACCAATTCCAAATGCAGACAACCACCTGGGCAGGGGCAGGGTGGGTTAGGAGGGCCGGGTCGGAAGTGTTGATGGAATCCTGATACTCACAGAGCGGGACATGTGGATTTTATGTGGGCAAGCATGTTCGATAGCTTAACCCTGAAAGGTGGGAGGAAATTAGGATGGTTTGAACATCTACAAGGTCAGGAGATCTCTTCTGTAGTTTCTGATAACCGATCTCTATGTAAATGGTGCTTAATAGGTGGTCTTCCAATTCAGTAAATTTCTGCATAGTCCCCTCCCTCATATATACACACATATACATACATACACGTATTCCTGCTAAAAGGGAAGCCCAGGTGGTCTGGTATTTGATTAGAACGACTGGGCTGCCCAGGGTGTACCCATGGGGGTGTTCCCAGAGGAGACTGGCCCCGGAGCAGGCGGACTGAATTGGGAAGATTTGCACCCGCCAGTCGACTGGGCCCAGATGGAACAAAAGGGCAGAGGAATGAAAAATTCTTGTGCTCTATTCCGGAAATGGTCCTGCCTTCTTCTCTTGCCCTTGGACATCAGAACTTCCGGTTCTATGGCCTTTGGAGTCCAGAACTTTCAGCAGTGGCCTCTTGGACTCTTAGGCCTTTGCCTTTGGACTGAGAGTTACACAATCCGCTTCCTCGGTTCTGAAGCCTCCGTGCTTAGAATGAGCCACGCCAGCCCCTCCCCTGGGTCTCGGGCTTGCAGACAGCCCGTCGTGGGACGTCTCATCCTCTGTGACGGAATGAGCCCATCTCCCAGTCTTATATATCTTATATATAATCTCTTCTTATATATCTCTGAGTACAGCCTATCTGTTCTGTCTCTCTGGAGAACCCTGGCTAAAACTAATAATTTTTGAATACTGGAAGAACGCTGCCTCAATTTTGTGTGTTTTCACAGTGTAAAAGCTATCATCATGACCCATTTTTAATTTAATTTTCATCATTAATATCTTTCCGTCACTTTCCAAATTGCAGTCAAACAGCACAACAGTAAATAAAGCCCTGACTGTGGTATTTGTGCATTCCTGTGGTGTTAGTCCTCACGCCGTGGCCAATTCCAGGCTACCAGCGTGACTTCATCGACCACAACCACAGCGTTGAGTCTACGTGGCGGCACCGTTGAGTGGCGTTTCTGCCAGATGGGTGCCGGCAGCATCGGTGGTCTCGAGGGCATCGAGGATAGTAAAATAATTAGGAAGAGATGTGTTCTCAGTATCCACGACATTTGCGTTTTATACAGCTTTTTTGATTTCACGTTTACAGGCTGTAATTTTTAATAATAACTGCACTTAACAACCAGCTCACAAAACTCCTGAAAATTGAACAATCAGCTCTTGGAGACGTTGAGAGCTGCTGTGAGCCTGTTCCAGCTCATCACTGCCCTGCCTCCCCCCAGGAGCTCGAACTCTCTTAGGAAGAGATAGCAGCAGAAAATAAACACATGAATTAAAAAAAAAAAGGAAGTTTGTTTTTAGATTTGACATAAAAGAAAGAAACAGGCAGCGATAACAGTTTCCGGTTACATCTGAGGACCCCGACCGGAAGGGGAGCCAGCCCAGACCTGAGGAAGGAGACGTGCCTGGGTCTAAGAGAACCTGAGCCGGCAACGCTCCCAAGGAGAGAAACTGCCAGATACTTTGCAGGTATTTGCAGGAGCAAAATAAAACTTGTGTCACTGCAGGTGTGTGAGCAAGCCGGGGCGTCTGTGGGATAGGACGTGAGAGAAAGGCAAAGGAAAAGTCACTTAGGACCAAGCCATTAAAGCAGCAATTAAAGCAAAATGTTACTTACGGTTTTCCAAGCTTAAGGCACGGTTCTAATAGGTTTATGTGCATTAAGTCATGTGTCCATCCCAATAATCTTATGAGACGGAACTATATTGCTAACCCTATTATACAAATTAAAACAAATGGAGGCCGAGCGGTACCAACTAAGAGGCTGTTGTGGGACTGCAGCCTTGAGATCCTGGTGTCTTGGCTGCGGGGCGTTGGGCAAGGTAGGATGGGCTAAGCTAGGTTTTGCAGAGAGCAAACCAAACCTGAAGGGTTAGATGTGGGGGAGGTTGAGGAAAGCCAGCACGTAGTTAGTGCAGGCTGACGGCTGTCACAAATGGATAAATGGACCTCGAAATACACAATGTGTCAAACGTACAGAGAGTTTTAAGTGCAATGGTGCCTTCGTCCTGTTTCATCTACTGACTAGGTCTCCTGTGGAAACCGAGGTCACACACAGCAAAACCACTTGCAACCAAGCCCTGACGTCTACACTGCTGGTACTGGGCGTGTGAGCACACGATTCCCCCCAATTTAGGGGGACTGTTAAATATCGCAGTTATCTAAAAGTAGCATAACTGAAGAAGAAGAAATTAAGTTGGACAATGCAGGCACAAAGCAAAGCGGTGGAGAAAGCTGAGAACGTGTGAAAGAACATTGTTGGGGCAAACACAAATAGTTCGCTGGGACTCGCATGTGTGTGGAAGAAATGTCCTGAGAGGGGTCCACGGAGGCCACGTGGCTGGGCTTTCCCATGACGCAGAACCTTCATGCTGAGGCGGGGTGAGGAGGTGGCCGGGTACCCGCGATGGGGGCCAAGCAAGGAGGAAGGGCAGTGTTTTAGCGCTCCCCGTTGGAGAGGGAGGACGGACGGGAAGGAGACGGGTAAGAGGAGACGCTGCTCTCCAGGATGCAAGTTCTGAGCAGCTGCACTGGGGCTGCGCAGAGGAGGATGGATGGAGGAGTGGATGGTTCGCAAGGCAGGATGCTGGCCATGCAGCGTGAGCAGGAGAGGAGGGAGCCCCAAGGATCAAAGGGTGCTTTCCATTTGGAAAACCAGGTAAAAAGTAGTGTGCTAACACAAACAGGGCAGCAAGAGGAGCAGGGTTTGGAAGAAGATGATTAACCCTATTTGGGGATATTCAGCCCACCCGGCAGAAGCTGCTCCGCTGAAAACTCGGAGTTGGAAACAGACGTCACAGCTGCTAACGTCCAGGTGTCCTGGTCGTTGCGCAAGTGGACCGACCATCCTTGGAGAATAAGGCTGCCAGACTCAGCAGATAAACCATGGGGCGCCCAGTGAAATGTGAGTGTCAGGTCACAGAAACGGATAATTTTTTCTAGTGCATGGATGTCCCAGGAAACACTTGGGACACACTTAGGTTAGAGATGTGTTTGCCATTTGTCTGCAATGCCCATCTAACTGGCTGTCCTTTGTTCATCAGATCAGACGAAGAGTGTAAAAGAGAAACCACCAGGCCCCGCAGGGAAAGAGGGAGGGGGAGAAAAGATTTGGAAAGAAACGGAATGAAGGGAAAGAGAACCTGCAGGGGACCTAGAGGAGGGGCTACATGGCAATGAAGGAGTGTCATTGCAGGAAACTGAGGCTAGAGAGGAGGGAAGAGGGAGGGAGAATGGGTAAAATAGAGAAAGAGAGAGAGAGAGAGAGAGAGAGAGAGAGAGAGAGAGAGAGGGGTGTCCTGGAGACTAAGGGAAGAGAGAACTCCGGAAGAGGAGCTGGGCAGTGGAGAACCCCAGGAGATGCATGCAGGGTACGAGGGCGTGGCGAGGCAGGGCTCTGCAATCGGCTTCCGTGGAAGAGCCATGGGTGACTGCAGTGGGTGGAACGAGGAATCTCAGCTCAGCAGTGGACCCCTGAGCTCTTGGCTGCCCTTTCTGGAAGTGCATCCCTGAGACCTGCAGAGGTGGGAGACGTTTTGTCGTCCTCGGTCTGGGTGGAAGCTGATCAAGCCCGTGGCCGAGAGGGCAGAGCTGGTGGGAACTCTGCACGGAAGAGAGGGGCGCACCTGTCAGCAGCCGTCGACTGCTGACTTGTGTCTTGTCTCGCTGGGTGTGCAGGGCTGTGTGTGTGTGTCGGTTCTGTAAAAGTGCACCCTCAAATAGGGTGGGTGGGGAGCTCCCTTGGTGCAACTGTTCATCTGTAAAAAACAAAACACACAAAAACCCCAAGAAAATAAAAAGAAAAACCCAAATCAAATGTGTCAGGCAACCTGAAAAGTATTTGGTGGCTGAAATCCCTAGTGAATTTCTTTTTAAAAAATTCAATAAAAGACATCATGGACAATAATAAATCGTTCAAAGCAAGACTGAACTGAATTAACCTTGTTCATGACCTTAGTCTCCCTTTAGAGATGTTAACTTTTTCATTCCTTCTCTGAAAGGAGGGGAGACTTCAAGTCGATAGGATCTTTCAGAAAAAACTCACTGAAAAGTGAATTTATAACAATGAAAATGCTTGGAAGTTTCACATTAGAAGATGCTCTTTATTTCCAGTGTGCAGATTTGAGGAGATGAATGGTCTTAAAAGGTTAAATCCAGCAAATGACAGACACTTTAATCTGCAAATCAGATCAGTAAATTGACTTTCTTCTCTTTGCCTCATCTTTCTACAGAGTGTGTTAAAGAATGAACCATTGGTTACCATTTGCTTTGTTTGACGGAATGTAACATAGAAAAGGGATTGCAGAGATAAGATTTAAAAGAAACCAATTGGATCTATTAGTTTCAGATGGAATACCCACAGGAAGCCACAGCTACAGATTGCAGGGCTGTAATCAAGACACCACGTGTTTACAAGACAACAAAACAGAGGTCACATGCTGATATCTGAGACATCAGGTTGTCTGCTGATCAGATGGGAAGACCCAGGGAAAGGCAGGGCGTTGGGTGGATGAGTCCAGAGCAGAAAGGATATTAACAGAGACTTCTATTTTTTGTGCTTGTTTGTTTGTTTTGTTCTTTTTGTTTCCTGAGCTGCTGAGATCAGAGTCTCTCAAATTCCACGTGTCCCTGTGTTAACTGGAGATCTCCTTGCAGTGCAGCCAGCACCACATCCAGTCCTGGGAGGGGCCCAGCACCCGCACGCCCAGATAGCCCCCAGGTGGGGTCCTCGCTGCTGCCCTGCACCCCGCGTCTGAGGAGGGAGATAAATGTGTCCAGGTTGCCTGGAGCCCTCGGCTCGCAGCTAACCCCACAGACAGTGAGCAGTCGTGAGTCAGTTCTGAGAGGAACATCCCTGGGAAGTCGGTTGGGTGGCTTTGCACCTTTTTCCGTCACCGTGGTCTCTGAGCAGGGTGAGAACCACGTGGAACGAATCTAAGAATCCGTCAGGGCAGCTTCCCAGAAGGAAGAGTCAGGGAAGATGAAACCTTTTATCTGCAACACATAATCAAAGCTCCAAAGCAAGCCCTGGAAAGTATTCAACCCACTGTATTCATCTCTGGACGTCTGCATTCTCAGCACTTAGTATAGGTCTGGTTCGATACATGAGCGATTGCACCTTTGAAAGCATTTGGGCACGAAGAAAGCATTTATCGGGAGTGATACAAAAGGGAGCTATTTAAAAGGATGTAAAACCTGCTGACAAAAACACATTGGGGAAGATCATTTTATGAAAAAATAGTCTCCAAAAGTCAAACCCTAGGGTTCAACAATTAAATGCACATAATTTTTAATACATCTCTTCCTCATTGACGTAACTGCAAACAATCTTAACAACTGCCATTTATAAGGCAAATGGTACAGTGTTATTGAATGGGAACAGGGGCATAACAATCACATTTTCACTTCATAGTAAATCGAAGTAAATTGCATATCTCAGAGAAAATGATGGCAGAGTGGTTTAGAGAGGTTAGAGGGAAAATGGTCTGAAAACAGCAGCAACAGCTGGAAGAAGGTCACGCCACCCTGGAGCCCCCCCACCGAGGGCCGTGCAGAGGGACAGCAGGGAGCGGAGGGGAATGGAGTCCTCTCCAGAGAATGAGGTTTGATAAGATGAAGACAACGGTCGACGGTCGGAGAAGGTGTTTATGATACGGGCAGTTCTGCTGATAGTCAGTCGATAGTTTCAGGGAGCACGGGGAAAGCTTTCTGAATTTCTTAGAAAGACCCAGATTGGTTTGGGTGGATATCAATTAATCAAGTGAGAGCACTAACTGGAGTTGGGTGAGAGAGCTAACCTAACCTCTGGTTAACAACTGAGTGCATGTTCATGACCAATGAAGACAGAAAATAAAATGGAAGCTTAGAAAAGCAGAGTCTGGTAAAGGGGTGTGAAAATACGAAGATTTGGGAAGAGTCTGTGAGATCTGCGGCACACAATGCAATTCAGTGTGTCAAGGACATTGAAGAAGCTCACCTAAGGTCTGCGGTGGAGAAGTTCCCAGGCGGAGGATACCTGATCTTCGGCAGAACTTGGAAGCAAATCACATTGAGATCAGGTGTGCCCCAGAGAAGCAAGAAGCAAAACAGATGCAAGTTTCTGGGACTAAAAATTCTAAGAGCCACGAACAAATGCAACTTTCGAGAGCCAGTTGGCTTGGAGGGAAACCAAGCTCCGTCCACAGACTGGCCACGGCGGTGCATGAAATTCTACGTCACTTATTTGTTTAGAAAGCGATGTTTGGTTATTTACTCTGTATTTGTTAATTTGTTATTTGCTTAACTAGAAGACAAATTGGTATTTCCCGAGCCCCCTTGGAAACTGGAATTCTGGCTGAGAATGTTAAGAAAGGAGGAAGATGACTCTCCACAAAACGAACATTGAGAGAATGAAAAGCACAACTGGAGAACGGTTTGAGGAGTGTGCAAAATTTCGGAGAGTGAATATATCTCAGAGCAGGGATATTCAGTAGCTGAGATTATATTGCACATTGTCTTCTTGTCTTCCCGGTGAGGAACGAGTTCCGTGAGGGCACAGGCTTTGTCTTGCACGAACCCCACTGTGCCCCAAAAGCAAGCACTGTCTTTGGTCGATATTCGCAGTTCAATAACTATTGGCATATAAATGAAAATTCAATTCCTAGAGTAACCCTGTTTCCTACCGTTTCTCATATTTACCGTCACTACATAATCTGAGTCATATTTCTCAAATTATTTTGGAATAAAAAATTACTGAAAGTGGCCAACACAATGTGGAAACCGGAGTGATCGTGTCGCAAGCGGGAGGCAGCACGCTTTCCGCACGTTTGATTTCAGGAAACTCATAACGTTAGACGTCCCTGCTGTAGCGAGAGATGAATGTGATTACTTTTTCGTTTACACTTTCAGCTCATGTGCAGGTGGCATATGTCAGGGCCCCGTGCGTGACGCACTGTGATAGAGGAATTCCAAATTATTCGATGCCGCTGATGATACTGGCGCGCGGCTAACCCGTGACGGCGTTCACGCAGCGCTAGCATGTACTAGTACCTTCCACATGGCGCGGATGACCCAAACCGAGCAGGCAGGAGAAGGTGCTTCTTTGAAAGACGAGGCTCTGCTGCCCCCAAGAGAGGACAGAGACCCCACCCTGCGCCTAGGGGACCTGGTCTTCCTGACCGGGCTTGGTGTGAGGTCCTGAGAAGGCGCACGGAGGTTGACTTTCTGGATACATTTCAGCCATAAAGCCCATCCTGGATCTTCTTGGGGAATGTCAACGAGTGGGGACTTTGGTAACACTGTTCCTGCCCTCACCTGTCTGTGCCTGGCGCATCCTGACAGTGTCTCCTCCCAGAGGTTCACCAGGACTCCGCGTCAGGTTAGACACCTTGTCACAGTCCCCAGTCTGCTACAGGGCCTGAGCTCTGTGTCTGTCCTGTTCACTCTCAAAGACACAAAGCTGCTCCACAGAAGAAAGCGAATGAGTTTCCAACCAGCAACAGGGACCGTTAGTCTCCTAGTACTGGGAAACCGGTAAAGAAACATACCAGAAAGCACTGAGAAATCACATATCTAACTACAAGTTAGATCACTCGTGTTTCAGGGAGAAAACCGGGGGAACTCAGGCTTGAAAGTCAATCTTGTAAATGTTTAATTTGCCTTGGGGGCAGTAGCCACACCCCAGGGAGGCAAACAAAGGCATTGTCAAAAGTAAATAGAAATTTTATCATGCCAGGGGACAGAGTGTCCTCCAGGGCAAATTTATCTTAAGCTGCTTAAAAGATAAAAACTTGGGCCCAAAGGACTTTTTTTTGTTGTCGCTTTGTTTCATTTTTAATCTTCGTAGTATTTTGCAAATCAAAAACTTTTCAAAGAAACTCCTATTTGCCGTGTGAGCACCATAGTGTTGATCAGTTAGTGCCAATTTGATGGCGAATCCTGAAATAAAATAATAAAAAAAACCTCCTATTTGGTAGAATTTTATTTAAAAAATACAGGAAACTCTGATAGCTCTGGGATGTTTTCCCAAGGAAGCTGGAAGCCTGAGCGAAACTGAGCCATCCTACCAGGAGCGTCCTGCACCCACCAGGGTGCCATGCAAGACCCATTTCCTTGTTGTAAAATACGTTTGGTTTTTCCTTTTTAAAAATTCTTTGTTAGAAAAATTATCTGAAACTTGGAAAGAGGTAGTCTGGGGCTTGAACTTTCGATTTTTTTTTTTTTAGTTGAATGGGCTATTTCCCAACTTGGTAGGGAAAGAGATTACCTTATAAAGTTTGTCTTTTCTGGTACAGGTGCAAATAATTTCCACCCAACGGAAAAGACAACCAGAAAGGTGCTGTCTGATTGCCCTTTTTCTCACAGACCAGCTTCGTATTTGGTCCCCAAATCGTATCCTAATATCCTTTATTAAATGGCCTCTGTATCCGCCTACTCCCAAACGGTGTTCGAACTAGTTTTAACACCTCACTGGTTCACTAATTAATCTCATTGAATAAAATCTTTGGCACGAGTTTGTTCTATATTTGTATGAAGTTACGATTTTAATATTTTAAAAGCGAAGTGAGATAACATCTTCTAATCAAACTGTTTTTATTTCAAATTCATTGCTCCAAAAAGCCTTTCAAAAATAGTCTACAGCTCATGTATTGACCAGTGCAGCTGGGAGTCATTATCAACGAACAGCATTGGTGACCTTTATTGAAGGACGGAGGCTGATCGCTCGAGGTTATATTTCAGGAATGTTATGGAATTGACTCATCACTAAGAGAAAAAAGAGAAAGAAAGGAAAAGAAAGCTCTAGCTGCCCTGAAGTCTATCATTCCATGGAAAAGAAAACTATAGATTATAATTTATACGGAAGCAATAGAGTTTCCGCACGTGTACCAAAAGACGAAAGAATCCTGTTGTGAGAAGTGAGAAAATGATTGAATCACTTAAGGGCTTGGTTAGCACCCATTCATTTCTAGGTGGTCCCCACTCTCCCCAGGATAACAGAGATTTTAAATGGCAAAGCAATGGATTTTTGCAGTTTAATATGGTGAGCATTTATGAAGTACAACCAGTAATTTAAAAGAGCATTTGGCAAAGAAAGCAAGCCTCAGTAAATACTTTCTCAGTTGAGCAAGAAATTACAAAATAAAGCCGTCATGGAGTCCAAGTATAGATTAACAGATTAGGGAATTAGCTATTGTTTGTGAACAGACACAAAGGCAATAAGAAATGATTATTAAGCACAAAAAAAGCTAATTAAAATGCAAATATTATGCACTGTTGTCTATTAATAAATAGCAAAGAATTTAGGGAAACAAACAAGGAATTAAAACGTGATTATATATTTTAATTAAGTGGTAATTCATGACAGAGTGTTAATGGGGATTATATGAAAATATCAGGGGACGCGTCAGCCATCAACAAAGAATTAAAAGTTAAGACTACCTAAAACCCTACAAAAGAACGATCTTTCAAACTATCACTAAAAATATTTGAACATCAGCTATTAGGCTCCTGATATTTAATGTGTTTTAATTAATATATAGTAACCCAAAATAAATAATAATTAAGAATCTTTATATCTCATATCCATTTGGGGAAGTATTTCCCCGTTTTAATAATTCATAGATTTACAGAATTTTAGAGTTGAAAAGAAGTTAAAGATTTTCTAGCTCCCATCATGACTTGATAAAAGTTAACTTGCTTGTAATTTATTGATTTCGATTTTTAGAGATTTGCGGCTTCTCGTGTACTGTTCCTCCATGCGGGGTCTCCTTGTAATATTCAGCGAGGACTTTTACGCTTTTTGCTGAATACCGGTGTTTGAAGTTATACTTCACATATGAAGGAGTGAGTTTTTAATAAGTTCACCCTCCCTCAGCTAACGGCTGTAAATTTTGGTCAAAATATCAAAACCAAAAAAAGTAAAAAATATAAAACTATCAACCGGGAATTTTTTATTCAACAAAAAATGTTATTCAATCATATATATAAAATAAAGACATTTTCAGATTGCATCAATAGTTTCCATTCTTAATAATCATCAATTTTTTCCTGAATATCTAGATTTCCCAGCCTGGAAAACTCATTAGAGTTCCCTTAGCGTTTCTTGTAGTCGGGTCTGGCAGCAATGAGCCTCTGAGCTGGTTATATCCTAGACGCCGTGGGTGCTGTGTTGTCAGGGTTCTGTTATATTCTTCTGAATAATGACGATGTGTCGGTTTTAGTATGCTAGATACCATCTCCCCCCTTGGCTCCAGAGTTTGCGTTTTCCACATGATGATTTAAAATATACACACACGCACGATGGAATATTAAAATATTAAAGAGAGAAAGAAATTCTGCCATTTGAGACAATATGGATGAACTTGGAGGACATTATGTTAAGTGAAAGAAGCCAGATATGGAAAACCAGATATGGTATGACCTCACGTACGTGTGGGATCCAAAACCGCTGAACTCACAGGGACAGACAGCAGAGCGGAGGTTACCCGAGGGTGTGAGTAGTGGGGGCGGGGTATGCTGGCCACAGGGAACAAAGTTTCATCTGTAAGATGAGCAAGTTCTGGAGATCTAGCGTACATCATGGCGGGCGACGGATGTGTTAATTAATTTGATTGTGATTGTAACAATCGTTACACAATGCATATATATGTAAAAATATATCAAATCTTCATGTATACCTCGCATATGTACAGTATTTATCAATTAAATATTTAAAATATACACACACCCATGCTCATTTTTGGGCTGAGACAGAGCACAAATTTCTTTGTTTTTATATATGCTTGATTTTCCCGATTCAAATGCTTCTTCAGACACAGATATAAAAGGGAAATTTGCTATGCACTGATTCCTTATTTTAGGGTAGAAGATGCCATCACCAACTAGCCAGCAAATCTGGCAGAATAAAACTGGATGTTTTAAGGTTTTATATTTTGCAGGTCCTGCCTTCAGTTGGAAGCCAAATTTGATTCCGACCTGTGAGCCAGCACAGAGAAGCTGCGCTTTTCCTTTGGGGTATTTATATGTAATTTCCACAGTCCCCGGAGGCACAAAATGATTATATTTTTTAATGGACCCGATAAATATTTGGAGGAGAAGTGGCAGGTTTGGATGTAGGGAGAGGATGCACAGAGAGATAAGGGAGGAAGGTAAGATGGTGATCTGCATGTGACTTTGTCGTCCTAGCAGGACTGGGGCACATTTAGAGAGGATGGGTTGGCCCTTCCCATCATCCCCGATCTTCCTGCTCCTGGGCCACTCTGGTGCATGCCCGACTCACTGTCCTGTCGGAGGGAGGGAAAGGCAGGAATTGCTCACTGCTGGCAGGTGAAACCGCCTAAGGCCACCTCCTGCTGTGTGAAGCATTTTCAGCATCCTCCCCCCTGGTGACTGTGGTCCCAATCAGGAATGAAACACCTGTTCCCACCTCTAAAAGTAAAACATGGCGCATTTATGACGTCCTCAATCACTCTGCAAACAAGCTAAGCTTCTTAATTCTGTACTTCCACGTTTTCCCTGAAGGAATACAGTTAAAAAGCAGCTTACGTGTATTGCCATTTTCTTCTGCGGATCTTACCTTCCGGATAAAAAACATACTTTGAATCCCTACGGTAGAAACATGAGCAATGCTTGGGTTTATTTTCTGGTAATACACAGAATGTGGGGGGTGATCGGATTTACAACGGTGGAGAGATCGCGGCACCCAGCGCCCTGTCTCCAGATATGTTTGTCTGTTGTCTTTCTACGATTATGGATTCATTAATTTGGACTTCATCACTTAATTTCAAACTCTTCAGTATAATGTAAACACCCATGGAAAGTAATAAGCTGACCTGTTAAATTGATTTAGTGATAATGTGCAGTAAGACCCTGAAAAAGTAGCCTCATTCCCTGACCTGAGGGCGAATGGATCCGGAAGGTGAGAATCCTCACTGAGCATCTTGTACGTGCCGAGCCGGATGCCCGGTCTTTTCACTGAACATCATCGCATGAAAACATGGCCCTGGTCACTGGGTATTCACTGACATGATTACAAAACACCCTGGGATCAGCAGAGTTTATAGGAACTTTCCAAAGACACACAGCTATCAAATTATGATTGGCATTTCAACTCAGACTTATTTGAACACAGAAGGCGATATTGGCAGATAAAGGTGAGTCCTCAAATCAGCAATTTTCTAATAATTCTAAGTCTCGACTTCCTTCTTCTTAACATTAGTATTATAAAGTACAGTACTCTCTCTCTTCATACACACCCACACACACACACACACACACCACATACACA